>MVGT01004398.1:16660-67668 GCA_002174775.1 Macleaya cordata
TTTTTTGATCGGTACTCATAATGCATTTTTCAAAAGATAAACCTCCTAGCCCTTTTTTTTCTTCTTTAGGTTGCTCATAACAGCTGTATACTCAGGCTGCTTAGATCATAATTTGAACCTCAAATGAAACATTTTTTTTCACGTTTCAGGGAAAAAAGCAAAGACCCATCCCAAACATTCTTCTTTTACCTTAATTTTTTATCTATGTTTCCTTATTCACGATGCCACTGTTGCCTCGCAATCCCACAATGATCAACTGCGTTTTAATTTCTTTCAGGGCCATGATTTTCTCTAATACGAAATTTCAAAATCAACTGAATATCTGTATATAGGCCTTGGGTTCATTATGGGCTGTGTTTGTGAATGTTCAACTTATTAGGGAATTTTGTTTGACTAGGGTTATAGTTGTCTGATGTATAGTGGATCTTAAGCCTTCTCTCTTTCTCCTTGCAATCCTTTCTTTAACTACAAACGCGTGCCAACAACCAAATCAACCTAACTGAACTCCGAAATGATTTTCTGAATTTTAAAAGAGGTAGACTCCTAGTTCTGATACCTGGTTTTACAAGGTCAAAAGTTGAGTTGTGTTTTCTTTGGAGCTATCACTATGCAATGTCGAGGCTATGTAACAGATCTGAAAACTGAAAGTTGCCAGTAAAACCATCAATGCATAAAACTAGAAATCAGATTAAAGATCTTTCGACTCTTTCCACAGAAAAAGAAAAAAAAAGAAAAAGAAAAAGGGAAATACAATCACTGTAGCATCTCCCTTTCCTTCGGAGCTCTTGTAAAACTTTCCAAAGCTTCTAGTTAAGTTTAAGAAGTTTCTACCTCCACTGGGATCCCTCATTTGGGTTTTAGCATGAACGATGAAAAAAACAAAATGCAAAGGTCCTGGTACGTTCATGTTCTAAAGACTTCAAAAACAGAGTGACTCCGTGATCAGACTGACCTGTCCCTGTTGGGATTATTCAGCTGGATTTGAGTTTTGAGATCGGATCCTGTTTTTATCTCAGTCCTGCCTTGCCCTTGATTCATGAGCTTGGACTTGGATACAGAACTTAACTCTGTGTTGACTGTCTGTTAACTTGGTTTTTTTTTTTTTTTTTTCCTGGCCCTGGTTCACCCAAGAAATTTAACCCCGGGGTGTTATTTTATGTACATGGATCGTATGTTTAAGGGACTCATCTTGGCGAGGCAGGAGGCTCTCGAAAATGTAAAATCCTAAAAGTTATGGCCATCTTTGATGACTCAATTAACCTTGGATGCAACTTAGTCATTTATGGAACTAAGAATGGGTCCCTACAATGCATCCAAGAAATACTTAGTGCTTTAGGACATGTTTCTTATGATTTGTTCTCGTATCACTGTAGTTATCAGTATTTTGACAGTTTGCACCTCTTCAAAAAAAGTATTTTGACAGTTTGCAGTTGTTCCTGCTTTAATTCCTACTTCAAACTACCAGTACAAGACCCAAAGTTAGCAGTCTCATGACTCTCATCCTTATTGTAGTTTATTTTTATTTTTTTTGAGAAATCTAGTTGTAGTTTATGAATTTAAGTCTAGACATTGGAAAATGCCAATTCACTATTGCTGATTCAAGTATTCTTTTCTTTTAGGAATCTCTTTTTGATCAAGAATTTCTTTTAGCATTCGGTTAGTGCTGCTAGTTCCTACGAAGGACTGAACATACAAAACGTCCTTGTACAATGCTCAATGCTCAATGCTGTACGTTAAGTAGCAGATTCAGCTTTTATAGTTGAACATAGTAAAACAGTTGAAACCTAGGGAAGTTTAACTTACTCGCCTTAGTATTGCATTTGGGTGGATCCTTCAGTTATCAGCATCTGGGAGAGCTTGTTTTGGGCATTTCTGGAAATCTATTAGTGATGGAAAGGACCACAATATTTGAATTAAACATAACTATTACCCTAGTATGAACAAGCAAAATAAAAACAAAACATTTGAAAAAAAAAATGAATTGAAAATTTTCAATTGAACCTTGTCATTGTCTAACACCCCGCACAGAAATCCACCTGACTAGATGACTCAGGTAGAACAACTCTCAACAAACTAGAATGTAAGATTTTAATTTAACTTATAAAACCTGTCGGGCCAAAATCAACTGAGTTTTACAGACACCAATAAAAAGAGAACAAAAATTTTACAACTTTACTTCTTCACAGTCAAGATCAAGATGATCATTTAGGTAACATTTTTTTTTTTTTTTTTGGTCCAATCCAACATCAAGAAGAAGGCAAGAAAAGTTGAATACAAGAAGAAGAAAACTCTGTTAATATCTGAGGTATGAATCAATTGAAGATGAAGGGCATCTAATACTTGGACAACCCAATGTAACCTAGTAGTAACATCAGTACTTTTAGGCAAGGATGACCTTTTTCTTTCTCTTCTGCTAGAAGAACTTCAATTTTCCTTTGGCTACAGAAGCTTTAGCCTGCTCCAATCGACATAGAGCCTTCTCTGTTCCTGCCAATCCCGAACACGTCTCACCACCGGCTCCCAGAGTAACAGCGAAATAGAGATAAACAGTACACAGGAAAGCCAGGAGAGCCAGCATTGTTAGGAGGAAGCGATGCCGCTGGAAAAGAGTCGAGCAGCTACCCAACTCCTCACGAGCAGGGAAAGTTTTTTTAAAAGAAGAGGAAGAAAATGGAGTTTGGGACCTCCGATGGGGAGAAGTTATACTGTCAAGAACCATGGTTTAGTCTCACCTCCTATGTCAGCCAAAGAAAAGCCTGCACCATAACAACCATTTACGCAAAGCTAAGCCTTAATCTAGTCAAGTTTCAAAGGCAACAACAACATAAATGAAAAGGATAAAACGGAGAATAAGAAAATGGTAGATCAGCTTCATTGTTTTTGAAACATAAAAAAAAAATCCCTATGAGAGGTGATGCTACATGAACTTAATTTTTTTCCCCTACGGGAAGACCTTAGATCTGAGGTTTTGTTTCGCAGATGGACAATTTTACCGGCAATATTTCTGTTTCAATTATGTTAAGTAGACTCTACTTCGCCTAGAATGATTTTGAAAATAGTGTTTCCTACAAAAGAAGGTATTACGACTAGGATTAATTCAGGAACACAGAATTAATTAGGTTACTTTTTGGTAGTTGTTACAAAGGTGTAGTTATAGAAAGAAAGACAGAAATGAATGGGGAAATCAAGAAAAAGTATGAAGGGGCCACAAGGACAAAGCAGGCATGAAAATATAGGATGCATTGAAACCCTTGTTGAACTGCAATGACATGCAACTGGCAAAAACAATTGACTCTGAAGCCAATGTCCAGTGATACTCCCACGTTCTTCATCAAAGCAAGGAAACAATTGCGGCATCATTGATAATACTAATTTACCTCCTTTACACCATAATATTCTTTTCTCCAAGCTATGAAGCCTACGATTACATCTATACAAGAACTAGGATACCACAATTAGAAGATTATTAACTTGGTCAGCCATTCGGACTCGCACATAATTGGGTGGGAATTAGAAAATTCGTCGATTTTACTTGATAAATCATTTAAAGGTTGAACATCTCCTCATTCAGAGTCGGCCAACCATGTCGTGGAAGCAACATGACCAAGGTAAAAAATTGTCAAATTCTAGTTAGGAATTCATTCGCGAACTGGAAACAACCTAATCCTTCAACCAGCAATTGACTAAGATACCAACACCCATTAACACGAATAACAATTAGGGCCTTAAACAGGCGAGCTATCTCAGTAATTCGTAGAAATCTCCATCATGGTCATCAGATTAGGACCCTAAGGAAGACACCTGAAATTTTACTCCAAGAAATTCAATGGATCTGCCTACATTTTCCCCAAGTTGAAAAGTAAATTCAAATCTACCCACAAAACACTAATTTTCACACATTAACAAGCATTTAAACCAACAGAATTCAAGCAAATTCAAAATCAAAGCTATTCAATGACAAATAAACAGATCCACATGTACCCCACAACATTAAACCACAAAACAAATCAAATCAAAGTTCCCACCAAATCATCAACAGAAACCAAACAGATTCATCAATTTACATAATCAAATCAACCTCATAATCACTAAACAGCTCATAATGCCTATCAAACATCCAAATAACAAAATTTCATTCAATACCCTCAACAAAAACAAACCCGAATCATCACATTACACAACAAAAACAAAAAATTCCTATTTTTTCTATCTTAATCTTTTTTTATCGATACATAACAAAAGATTTCATACAACAGAAACTCATTATAATCAAGAAAACAGCTCAGATCCGCTAAAATATTAAGAATAAAAAGAAAACCCTAGATACCAGACTAAGAAGAACAACAACTTACAGTGAAAGAAGGTAGGTAGACGCGAAGATCACGATTTTCGTTTTTCTCTGTCTAGGTTCTTGTGCAATCGTCTCCTCCGTTTGTCTCGGTTTTGACGTTTCGAGATCCCTTCACCAAAAGTTGAAAAATTTCAGAAGAAATCCGCGTGATAGAGAGAGAAAGAAGAGAGAGGCGCAAAATTTATGGAAACATTCGAGAGACTGAATTGGAGGTGCGGGTGGGAGTGCGTGTTCTGTGGAATCAAGCTTCGCTGGAAACAGAAGCTCCATTACTACTTTGATGTATCCACGTGGCAAAATCTTATTGTTTTAGAAAAAATTAAAAGTCATGATCCAGGAAGATTTTTGTCGTATATGTTTGGAAAGTGGTGGGCCAGATATCTAGGGCACTTACAGATGGATAGTTTGATACGTGGTGTGCTTATGGAGAGTTATATCAAAATTTTCTAGGTTTGGGCCACAGTGAATTCTGTTATTACTTCTTCTTTCAATGATTCTAAACTTGAAGGGAGGTTGGGTGGCCCTTGGAAGCTTTCTAAGGGCGTTTCTTTTGAGCGTCCATTCGAGGTGGATCCTAAAGTTTCATCACTAAAAAGTTCTGTCCATTGGATCCTCCTCGATTTCTGCACCTCCAAATGTGCGTAACTGTTGTAATCTCGAGAAAAATCCGACGGCCTTAGGTTATCTGTTATGACTTACAATTAACTTATTCTTACACTTTGCTCACACCTCCTGTGGGGCTACATAAATTTGATCCAAAAACTAATTTTTTAGTAAGATATTGTTTGATGATCATCTTAAAAAAATAACATCATTCTAAAACTTTTTATATCTCATTTACATGCATGTGTAAGTTGAGTTTAGGAATAAGTTGGGTAAATATCTAGTCCTTTGGTATACGAAAATTCTTCGGTACAGAAAAAGTTTGAATAGGTGTGTCCCTATTGGGTTATGTTATTTCGAGGCAAGCAGATCATTTAACATAAAGAGTATAAATTTCAAGAAATTGATTCGAAGTTCTTGTCGAATAGAACCATGCAGTACTAGCCACGAGATAACTAGATCCAAGAACAAAATTTTTTAACATAAAGTATACATTTAGCCAATCATCACTTGAAAAATATAGAGAAATATGATATGTATCAAGATGATTCATGAAGGTAACTCTATCTCGACAAGTGCCAAATAATTTAGTTGGTAAAATTTGTGCTATTGATAACAGAGAAACTTGGTTTCAAATCCAAATTGCATTGGGACACATTATGCTGAAAAATGTCGGAGGACAGTGAGCATAATCCAAGAATGTTAAAATACTCATATCATTTTTCCAATGTCCGTAAGTTGACAATTTCTCACGTTCCTAAATTGCTAGTAGCACGTTGTTTCTCTACTTCATTTAATGGCGCTTTTCTTGCGCCCTCAATATTTGATATTGGAAATTAGCCAATCATTAAAAAAACACACACACATTCCTGCTTGAGAATTTAATAAAAAGAAGTTAGCTCTAGATGGAGTCAAAGACGTGCCATGTGACCACGTCCCGGTGAACATGCAAATGAAAGAATAAGCTTGACTTTCGAGGCTGTTTTATGTCACCTAATCGATTTTTTCCACCTTATCCTCAGTTTGCACTTTGCACTAGTTGTAAAATTGCTTTTTGGAGTTTGGCTTTTCTTTTTCTTTTTCTTTATAATAAAGCTTTTTAGTGCGATCATCTTATAAAAATGGGTGTCAAATATTTATATAGGTGAGACCCACCACTTTGTTCTTTCCAAAAGTGTTAAGAGGGAGTTTCTAACTTATGTGGTAGTGGAACCCACCATATCACGTAAACATCTTGCATTTGTTTTGTAAAAAAGTCAGGCCAAAAAGCAGCACTATTTTCTTTTCTTTTTTTTTTTGGTTAATTTCAAATCCACCTCTAAAATTATGCGATTTATTGCATTGATATAGTCAATTTCATAACTAATTAGGTGGTGAACCTGCTTTTTGTTATTAAAAAAGATAGGAAAAAGGTCAGCACTATAGTAAATGCCCCAAGTTAATTGGCTTATATAGTAACGTGTTCGAGTTTCAAAAACGTCCTTCGACTCACTAGTCACATATAGGGTTATTTTGAGTGAGCTTGTGCGTGCTGCTATATACAAGATTAGCATCACTCAAACGATGGAGACACCCATGCGGTCACAAGGGAAAAAAAAAAGCATTGGTCGTTTTGACTTCTTAATACAACAAGCCTTTTAAGTTTTATGCACGTGTTATATGTGTTTTTATTTTAGGTTCATTCTTTACCTTGAATTTTTATGCGAGAAATGCATCAGAAAAGTAACACACTATTTTTTTCTTTATTAGTTTTAGCTTTATTCTTACAACCTATTTACACTGGCGTGTAAGTCCACATAGTGATTATTCAATACCGATATTGACCAAGATGATGAAAAGATCATTGTAGCGAAAATTCAGTCCTCGAATCATAAAATATCTGCTGTGTAAGAATATCTAGAGCCCATAAAGAGTGTAAGAATAATAAGTTAAAAAATTGAACATGTAAAAGATTTAAGAAATGGATAAAATATCTGCTGTGATGTAATGAGGAACAATTTAAAGAGCTTAACAGGCTTAAATTAGAGACTCATTAAAATATTAGAGATGATTGAATCAATTGCTTCAACTCGGAACACTTACTTGGTCGAGATCACGACAACATCGACCAGTTTGATTCACTTTGTTTTCAGGACCAAATTAACTGCATCAACCTATTTAACTAATGAGAATGGATCGGCTTATAGCTTTATATGTACAGGCTCATGTGGAGCCCACATTAGGTTGATCTAAGGGCTGAGTTTTTGTAAGGATGTTTCTCTTACTATGTAGATTATCTTCATAAAAATTCACTCCATTCTAAAATTTCTATCCATAGCAAAAATTGATCGCAAGTTGATTAAAAATTAACAGTGAAAAATGAATAATGAGAAAAAGAGTCAATTTTTTATAGGTTTAGATGTTTTAGAATGAATTGATTTTTGGTGAAGATAACCTACATGATGAAAGAACATTCTCATAAAAAATTAACCCTTACATCAGTCTCATGTGGGCCTCACAAGAGCTTGTACACGTTACCTGTACACATAAGGCTATAAGCCGATCCAAACTCTTAACTAGTTAATTACTATTCTTTACCTTTTCAAAAATTGAATTTAACATGGTCACTGGGCCATAGAGTTTTTACAATCAAATGGAAAAGCCAAAACTACATCTTTAGTATTTAATTGAGTAGAGATATTTTACAACATGGGAATGCCCCGTGTGTGCCCAATGAGAGTTAGGGGCCACATAAAGATGATTCAAATGTTAATTTTTAGCGATGTGGGTACTCTAAGAGGGTCAAGATACTCCTGTTAGCAAAAAGAAAAAAAAAAAGAAAGAAGAATAAGAAGCTAGAGTGGGAGAAAATTTATTTATTCTTTTTAAGTGAAAAAGGTATTTTGTTCTCTATCATATCAAGTTTGGATTCAATTGTAAAAAAATCAAGTCTAATTTTTGGTGCTTAACTGTGCCAAAGCAATCTGCACAAAACACATCAGCGCAGTTAATCTATGTACTACCAAAGTTGCATCTACGTGAGTAGCAAATTGCTTCTGCGTAGCTAAGCACCAACTATTGTTGTAGCATAGTGGTGCGATTTTGAAGCAAAAGGAGTATATGAAAGGTTATAGAAAAATGGTATCTACAAGTAGACATGCAATGAGTCAAGGTTAGGATTGATTTTGTCAAGGTTGACTGGTCAGAAATGCTCCGCTCTACCCATGGCTCACTTTGTAAACTGGCCAGTTTTTCCAATATCCTAACTTGTTTGACCTTTGTCTACATATAAACAAGTCAACAAGTCAAGTCGGTCCTAACCTAGACGAGTTGACAGGTAAAAAATGTATAACTCTAACTTTGACTCGTTTAGCCCTAGGTTGAATTAAGGTTGATGAGGGATCAAACCACAAGGTCAGCTTAGATCTTGACAGGTCTATGTTAGTGAAGTGATTTAGATCTGTGAGAATCTCCTAAAAAAATTAAGTTAAATATCTTGTAAAAATAATTTTATCATAACCAGAATGCATGATACCACGACTCCTATAAAATTTCAAAGTCGCATTGTAAATCGTAGTCCCCTTATGACATGGAGACACTTATTTGGATCTATGGATAGTAAAGGGACCGGGTTCAAATTTCGATCCAGGTCAGTCTGAAAATGGATTGACACGTGCAGAGTGCAGTCGCACAAGGATCTCAACGGTCAATATTTTTTCATGAGAGCCGAACTACTTGATGTAATCTCCTAGTGTCTCCAATTGTTCGAAAGGGTTCTCGAACAGTTTCTGCAACATTTTTGGTTGCTTTTTTCTTCGTAGAGTCCTCTTTAATGGCGGACGACGAAGAAGGTTCTCTAGAGCAGCAGTTGGAGCTGCAATTAGAAGAACAAAAAGAGTCACTCACGGCTATAAAAGAAGCCCTAGCTTTTGATTCAACAAATTCAGAGCTTCTTTCGGTAAGTCTTCTTATTAAACTTCTTCTCCCAGCTAGGGTTTCCTGTGGAACTTTTTGTTATTGGGTTTTCTTCACATTTAGCAAAACATTAAATAAAACCCTTACATGTATTTATTCTATTCTACCACTGTTCCTGTACAACCCATTCATCATTCATCGTCTGCGATACCAGTTTAGAATTTCCCCATCTAAGCTGATAATTAGGGTTTTACTTTCTCCTGATTTCAATAGAAGGGGGGAAAAACAGGATTGACTAGATTTTGATCGCTTTTTTGGAGTATATTTGTTTGGAAAGAAGTTAAAACTGTGATACTGTCTATAATTTGTTTGTCTGTTGAATATATTTAATTCTAGGGCAGTGAGTTGGAAGTTTTCCGAGTGTTGAATCTTTCGAGCTACAAGGCCTCCTGAATTGAGATGGTTGATTGGGAGCTTAAGTAACTGATCAAGAAAAAAATTGATTTCAAGTAGAGAAGCTTATTCTAATGATACGACTTGGTTTTACTTCTAGATTGTGATGTATTCTGTATGCGATTTATAGCCTTGAGAAAATGTGTTGATCGTTGATTGGTCAAGCTATGCATGATTTTTAATGGCTGCTTTTCATAAGGATAGTGTCATAGTGAACAACTATCGTTGATGCATCTTCAATGGATGTAAAACGAAGTTATCCTGCCGAGCTCTTAGCTCATGTAGCCAAAATTTTTGTATGTTGAAATTAATATAACCCCTCTTCGTAGTATAGTTACTTTTATCTTATGAGAAAAAAGTATAATTACTTTTATCAACCAAAATGTTGATAAATATAGGTGGTGTTTTGCTTGTTCTATTATCAACATGCTTCAATAGATCATGATTTGTGCAAGTTGGTAGAAGATGACAATTTTACTGGTAAAGGTTCATGAGGAGCTTGTTCTGGCGATCAGGGATGCGGAGGAAGGACTTCTTGAGCTAAAACGATCACGATTATTACGAGAAGCTGATGCAGTTCTATCAGAATCAACTGGCCAGGATGTCCAGGTGGAGTCTCTTGATCCAACAAACGTTGAAGCGGAAGCATTGGAAGCGAACACTTACTCACTTGGATCAAAATGTAGATTCAGACACACTGACGGACGTTGGTATAATGGTCGGATAGTTGGAATGGATGGGTCTAGATCTGCAAGGATCTCTTTCCTTACACCCACGTCTGAGAACATGTTGGTGAGTTCAATCTCTTTATGTACTTGTTATTCTTCATTGTAACTGCAAATTTTCTTCTTTTAGATGCTAATCAGACTTGTCCTTATGATCCAACTAAAGGAATGGCATACTAACTACAGTTCTTTCAATTATGATACTTTTCGTTCATATAGCACTGTGACTTCTATTAATTTTACGTGCTATTTTTTTTTTTAACTGCAAATTATCTTCTTTTAGATGCTAATCAGACTTGTCTTCATGATCCAAATTGAATGACATATCAACTTCAAGTCTTTCAACTATGATTTTTTTTGTTCAAATAGCACTGTGACCCCTATTAATTTTACTACAGTTAACCCTGGATATATACTAAGCACTTGAGCAGATTTTGGAATTTTATTTTTTAACGTGGCATTCTGAGTGAAACCTCAAGAGTGATCAGACTTGTTGAACCATTGTCCTAGAACCTAGAAGCTCTTATTAATGACCTTCAGATGCCAGTCCTGGACCTCATACAGAGGATTAATATGTGTCGAGTCTGGGTCCTCGTGAATCGTGATTAGACAACCTATTGATCTACTTTATGTTGTTTCACATTATTGGTGTCAGAGCCAATCATAGGACCAGGAACTGTCTCTGCGTAACATATGAGAACCCAAAGGAGCCTGCTCATCATTGTTAAACAGAACTTACATTATTATTTTGTTTGTTGCAGAAAGCTGTATAACAAAGAGATGCTTAAAAGATAGGGACGAGTTATGATTCTCATGAATATCGCCATTTGGGCCCATGTCTCATTACTCCTGATAAATGTGGGAGCTGGAAATCCTGGCCGCCACCTTTGTATTTCTTTCTGTTGATTATTTTGTCTTTACTTTTTAATTTTAGGATGCTTAGTTCTCTTAAAATAGGTTCTTAGGGCCTAGCTTTCAGTAGTTTTGGAACAGGTTTGGTTTATTTTGGAGAAACTGGTGATATTCTTGGAGTTTTGTTTCAGAGCCCTAATAAATAATCATTCTTCTCCCGATAAAAAAAAAGAACCCTAATTTATGAATAATATTTCTGTGATGTTTCTTTCACTAGTTTATTTTAATTCGCTTCCGCTTCTTTAAACTATGTCAGTGAATTCCCTATTGACAGTGAAGTGTTGTTCTCTCCTCTCGTAAAAACATTGACTGAATTGTTAGTAACTTAGTATTTCTATATTTGTTGCTGAAATAAACGATATAGTATCAGATTCATCTAACTCTAATTCAGATTTTGACAATCTCCATGTCCCCTCTCTTTAAGAACAATAAACTAAATAATTGCAATTTTTTCTTTAAAAAGATAAAGGTAGCTGCTTATCAAAAAAAAGTACAGGAAATTAAAAAAAAAAGTTGAAGGTAGCTTACATAACTTTTCTGCTACTAGCTTTGTCTGAATTAATTTTGATTAGAAACTTAGAGAACTGTGTTTTTGGTCTCATCATTTACTAATGTGAGCCCACCCAAGTGCAGATGTGCAAGTTCTTTCTACAGCAGCGATGTCGATTTGGTAGTAACTGCCGCATGTCACATGGTACGTTGCCATTGTTTCTACCGAAGCCTCTACTGCGGCTCTCCCTCTCCTATAATTGATGTTTATTTTCCTTTCAACCTCCAACTCTTCCTATGATACCCAATTTGAATAACTTCCTTCATGGATGCTCTTCAGAACATGTATTATGAAGCCTGTTTAGATTGTTCAGAACAATGCCGTTACTATTGTATGGCACATGCCACTCATGGTGTTTTATAAAACATCGCTTCATGACCCAGCAATTTTGAGCTGACTTGGGTTCATTTTTGCAGGACTCGATGTTTCTATATCTTCCCTGAAGAAATATATCCCAACAACATGGCAGAAGTCATTGGTGGGGTCCAGTATTTGGGCCATCTCAGATATCAGTTCTGGCATCTGGAGGAGGGCAGAGCTTGAATCATGGGACGAAGCATTTCAGGTTGGCCAGGTTGTCTTTCATGATGATGGAAGTTCCTCAAAGCTTGGGAGTGAGGAAATTTCATTATCTGAATATGCTCAAATGAGCGAAGAGGATGAAGAAGAGGACGAGTTGAGTTCAGAACAATCTGATTCGAGCGACTATGGAGAAGAAGAAGAAGAAATCCCTAAAGGTATAGGATTTTTGGAAGCCACCATGTTACAGCGGGGCATCCAAACTGATACTGCTGTGTTTGCAAAGTGGGAGCATCACACACGGGGCATAGCTTCCAAGATGATGGCCAACATGGGCTACCGTGAAGGAATGGGATTAGGTGCATCTGGTCAAGGAATGGTTGACCCAGTCTCTGTAAAAGTCCTTCCACCAAAGCAATCACTTGATTATGCACTCGAGTCTCGTGAAAATGGAGAAGATAATAACAATGAAAATCACGGGAAGAAACGCAGTAGAGGTGGTAAGAGAAAGCGCGATAAGAAGTTTGCAGCTGCGGCACGTGCTGCGAAAAATGAAGAAGAACTGACACCAGATGTCTTCAGTTTCATTAATAATCAGCTCGCGACACAAGGCAAAACTCCAAAGAGCAAGGGCTTGGGGGAGGCCAAGAAGGAAGACAGGAGAGCCCTTATTGCTTATGATGATGAGGTGAAAGAATTGAGGATCCAGGTTGAGAAGCTGGAAGAAATGGTGAACCGGAACCGAAAAGAGAAAGCAGTTTATGAAGCTTTTTCGAGGAAGTTGAGTGAGACGCGCAAGGCTTTGGCGGATGCTGAGACAGCGCATGCATCTGCATCCAATGCAGTTGTCAGCAAAGAAAAAGAGAAGAGGTGGCTCAAGTTTTGATAGTCTCTCTTTTCTTAAGGGAATTTATACGTGTATTATTCTTGGTGGATTTCATATTTCACTATTTGAAGTTACATTTTTAGCTCTTCTTTGAATCCTCTGTTCTTATATCTCTTGCCCTCAGTCTTGACTCTTGTTCTTTGTTGCCCATTTTGCTCTAACTTGCGTTCATTGAAAAACCCCTTTCTTCATGAAACGAGATTATGGCGGTTCCCATTCAAGGAAATCCTTCCCCTGCGAATGTTTCAATGGGTACAGATCGTGGGCCTTGCAGGAGTCTTACCTGACTAGAACCAATAATCTAACTCAAAATTATGGATGCGCACTGTAACACCAAATGGAAGAAAAATGATTCCTTTGAAATTTTGAATAATATTAATCCTTACATGATGAGCTCTGGTCGTTTGATTATTTATAAATACAAGTACAAAATACCAAATAAATAACTTAAAAAAAAAAAAATTGAGAAAGCCTTTGGGGAACTAAACTTCATCCAAACACAACATGTAATTTTGTGAACACATTACATATAGATTTCGTAACAAAATCTAGGGTATCAACAAAACCCAACTTTATTAGTTTAGGAATTATCGTTAAGTTTGGTCCATGTAGTATAGAATTACCGTTAAGTTTGGCCATTTAGTATAGAGAACGGATCGGCATATAGCCTTATTTGTACATTTTATATGTACAGTGGTATGTGGGGCTCACATGAAGTTGATCTAAGGGTTGCTATTTTTTGATATGTTATCTTCACCTTTTAGATCATCTTTACCAAAAATCACTCCATTCTAAAACTGCTAGCTCCATTAAAAATTGATTATTTTTCTCATCGTTCATTATTCACCGTTAATTTTTAATCAATTTCAGATCAATTTTTTATGGGGCTAAAAATTTTAGAATAATATTATTTTTGGTAGGAATGTGATCTTTTAGATCATTCTTACTAAAAATTAGCCCTTGGTTCCTCACCATGTGGGCTCCACAACAAATGCAAAAATTATGATGTACACGGATCGAGACTCTTTAATATAATATAATATATTAAACATTTGAGTTAGGTTCAATAATCAAGGTTTTGTGGACTATTTTGAAACAAGGTTTTATAAGGGATCACATAGAAATGATCTAAGTGTTGATTTTTGGCAAGATGTTCTTCTCACCACATAGATCATCCTCACCAATAATCATATCATTCTAAAACTTCTAACCCCTTTAAAAGTTGGGTGATTCTTAATCCGTCTATAAAAATCGTTAATTTGAACCAATATTTGATGGGGCTAGAGATTTTAGAATAAGCTGATTTTATAGGAGCTCGAATGATCTATGTGCTGATGAGATCATCCTCACACTCTTGGATCTTCTCCACATGGGCCCCAGAAAAACATTGCCTAGTATTGGCTACAAAATCTTGTCTAACATTTTACTTGATCCATCCAATTAACTTCAGTTTTAGGGCATCTAGTCATCCACAATACATATTTCATAAAATTTGCTTTCGCTTTGATAAACCTGATAAACTACTTTGTAGTTGCGATGTCACTTCTATATAAACGACAAGCCATTTTATATGACTGCTGTTATTGAGGCACCCTTTCGTGTTGGGGGGATGCTGAAAATTTAGGATTAAGCCCGAGTTTAAACCTTCCCCTCAACCTTATGTTTTTCCTAGTGGGGACTCCCCTCACTAAACGCAACTAAACACACCCCACCAGCAAAAATAACTACACCCCACCACCATCACTCCCACCACCGACATAACAACCACCTCTAGCACCACGCCGACACCACCACCTCCATCGCCATCATCTTCCCTATCTTATTCTTAGTATTCTCTCTTTCTCTTTCTCCATATCTCCATCTCCTTTTCTTCTTTCTCTCTCTAAAACTTAAAAATCAGATCTAGCTATTATTTTCTCTATAAAAGAGAAAAATGAAGATGATGAAGACGATAGTTAAAATTTAACAATACAGAGTCAAAAAATCAAACAAACTTCGATAGATTCATGTTGAAAAATCAAAATATTTTAGACAGATTCCTGTTGAAAATAAAATCAATAAGGACCGGTTGAAATGTATTTTCTTTTTCGACAGCAACCTGTCGAATTTTGTTCATAAATTATACTCTGTATTGTCGAATTTCAGAACGCGCGGTGACATTAGTTATTGTTGAAAATTTAACTTTTTCTCTCCAAATCTAAATTCCCGCTCTCCAGATCTCCCTTATCTCTCTCTCTTCTTTATCTCTAAAGCGTCGACATTGGTGGCCGGTGGAGCGAGTGAGGTTATGGAGTTGATGTGGTGGAATTGGCATGGTTGTGGCAATGGTGGTGGAGATGGTTGTAGTGATGGTGGGGTGTATTTAGTTGGGGTGGTGGGTGTAAAAGAAAAATGAGAACTCCTTTCTCTAGTAAAACAGATCCTCCCCTTTAACCAATTTGCAAATTTTGAGGGCGACTCTTAACTGGGTGAGGCCCCAATCCAAACTAGGGAGCTCCAATAACAACAGTCTTTTATATTATTGGCTTTATATAATGCACAATAGTGACAAGCTATTTTATATTGTCCGCTTTATAGAATGCACAAATGTTGGGCTGAATTAGTAAAATATTGGGCTGAAATATCAGTTTATTTGAAAAAAAAATTAGGTACAAGTATTACCCAAAAAGAAAAGAAAATGAACTGACTTGGGAGTTGGAACTGAGACATGTTTCAGTAAGTATTACCCAAAAAAAAAGAGAAAATTAAAGGAAAAGACGATCTTACAGACAACACTTCACAGTATTTTCGTGAAGTGAACACTAACATCCTTCGTAATTTTCTACCAAATCGAAGTGAGTTTTATGTAATTTCGCCATTGCAGATGTCTGTAGCAATTTTCCTTTAAATTTGAGATTTCCCGCCCAATCAATATTTATAAGCTCTCTCCCTCTCTCTTCTCTCTCTCTCTTGCTCTGTCAATCTTCCCTCCAAATTCCCAAACTATCAATCCAAGAACATCTACTGGACATGCCCTAACCCTAATTTCTAGGGTTTTTTTCCACCATGCTAGAACTAAGTACTCTCCTCGATTCTTCTTCGTTGCCACTTTCTAGATGCCCTAATTTCTCACCAGTCTCCAATCACTGCGATTCGACTGATTCTCTTTACCCAAAGTCTGTTGAGTCGAAAGATCTAGATGAAGAGAATGATTGGTGTTGCAGTTGGAATCAACGATTGCGGTTTCCGATTGTGCGTAAAGGGGGAATTTGTGCCGGAAAGAATGGTGTTGGGATTAAGGTTTTGGTTCGCGGGAAGACGTTTGAGAGAAGTAAGAAATCTACGACTTGTAGATCTCTGGAGGATCATGTGAAGGCTTGGGTGGAGAGGAAGGTGGAATCGGGAGTTCTTGAGAAAGAATGCTTCCTTCCTTTCCTTGTCAATGCTCCGAAAATGGTATTTCCTCTCTCTCTCTCTCTCTCTCTCTCTCTCTCTCTCTAGCTTGTGATTTAGTTGTCAAATCGCGATAATCGTTGTCATGTTGTTTTCACCAGTTTTGAAACTAGTTAGTGGATAGGAATCATGGGCTTAGATAAGATGATGGATAATTTACAGAAATTATGTTTTTTTAATCCTTCTTTCGTTCTTTCTATTTTCTTTTTTTATTTGTATTATTGTTGGTGGATCCAGTATCTCTTTTGTGGTTGTTGTTCGAAGAATGGTCGCTTTAGATTGAGTACTTACAGCAGATTGAGGAACTTTTAGTTGTCAAACCATGTACTCGTATCATGTTAAGGAGTTCACCGACTGTGCAACCAGTGTGATGAGAAAACTTAGTTGAATTAGGAACCCTTGTGTGTGAGGACACCATACTGTTTTTTCTTTGATCGAGGAATGCTAGCTTGTCATGCTTTTTAGACTGCCTCGGGTGTTTACTTGGCAACACAATTAGGCATTATGGTATCACACTCCTTTTTCTTTGTTGTTCTTTTCGTATGTTGTTTTTACCGGTTTTGGAACTGGATAATGGGGTTCTGTGCCGAATAAGCTGATAGATAAGTTAACAAAATTGTTTACCAGAGAACCAACTAAGAAATTAAAATTATGCAGTTTTGAAAGACATGAAAAAGAAGAAAAAAAAATTAAGGATAGAGAGAAACTTGGTTCAATTTTGTTAAATTAATAGAGTAGGAGTTTGTACCCTTGATTTGCACTAATGAACAATCATCACATGGTAAAATAATTCAGTGCAATATAAGTTGCAGCAAAAACGTGAGGTAGAGAGAAATCTGCTGACTTCGAAAGGATTTTGCAACAAGGAAACTTTCTTACTTGGCAAGAAAAATCATAAAAGAGATCGGGATAAAACTAAATCACAGATTTATTGAAGGATCAAATTAGAAAAGGAAATAAGATCCTTCATGGCACAAAGGAATCATATCAAAAGATGAAATCCCCCAAGAGGAGAAAGTCAAAAACTATAAGTAAAGGAGAAGAGCTGCAAAGGTGTATGCTGATCTAACCGATTAAGTGCCTGCACATTGCTTCTGATCCTGATTTGAACGTTACAGGGTAGTACTTCCCCAGTATTAGAACAATTCATCAGATGGGGAGAAGCATCCTCATATTCAATGTCAGTCTCATCATGTGGAAAATTTGGTCCCACAGTTGGTTTGAATCTATAATAAAAGATAACAACTTAGGAGGAAGTTTATCACGTTTTTTCCTTGATTTGATTTGTGAGAAACGAGGTAACCAAAATGCCGTAATTTTCATGAAGTGGTGCAGAGGTTTTATCAAAGAGACAAGGACATTACCTGAATAACATTATGTTTGTAAGTTGTAGAGATGTCTGATCTGTAGGTGATTATTATTAAAATTTTAGAACAATGACTAATGATTGGTAGGCTTGCAATTTCGTTTTGACTGAAACTGCATTTGTTTTGCAACAATAAAACAAAGTCGATACTTAAAAAATGCACTGTCTCGCTCTTTTTCATTTCGTGTGCTTAGGTGCTTGCCTGCTTGGATCTATGTTGGTTTATGGGCATGGAAACAAATTTCAAGCATTATCAAAGATATCATGAAGCAGTGAAATAATTCATTTCCATGATCTTCAATATATACTAGTGAAATTGGTGGCTTGTTGTGGTTAGTGATTATTATGTTTGTATTATGAATTTGTTTCAGGATGAATGTCGCGCATGCAACAATTTTATCTATTCTGGGGAAAAAGCAGTATGCTCTGTTCGTGGTTGTCAAGAAACATATCACCTATCCTGTGTTAAGGAAAAACTTGGATTCTCTACTTCAAGAAATTTCAAGTGCCCCCATCATGTACAATTCCTTTCATCCTTGTTAAAGTTTTTACCTACATTTCCTTAATTCCTTATTGCCTAGTTCTGTTATTTACTAACTACTGAATGGTGATTATGTATTACTCTGTAAAATGGGACATTGTTCTATATATTGTATCCTGTGATTGTACTAAATTGACATATTATGCATTAGTTGTTTGGGTAAAACTCTTCTCATTGTGTTACTTAGGTATTTTTTTCTGTTGTTGAACATCTTACGTCAATTTATTTTCTGATACAATATTTACATGTGTCTGTATGATTTTGCGTTTCATTGTAAAACTAAAATGGAAGGGTGTTCTCTTGGTTAGATTTAACTTTTAATGATTTCTCCTCAAATAACAGTCTGATCAAGGTATATTTTCTAGCATTGATCACGGAGAAACTCTTTTTAACTGACTGAAATTTACTTTCTAGAGGAAGAACTGCTGTAGAATTGTTGGATCTGGGAGCCATAGCCAAAAGTTTGATAAGTTTTTTATCCAATAATCTTAAGCTGATTCAGAATCACCCAAAATTAATTGTTTGACATTTTATTGTTAATCTAATGTTGCTTTTTCACTACTTTCTCACTTTATAGATTGTTAATATATTTTCCTAAATATTTTGTTTTGTCTTTTACAAACATCTATGAAGCATTGTTATTGGAATATATGTTTCTTAGACTGGTGCTTGTTGGATCATTGATGCAAAAATTTTGTGGGACAGGCTTGCTTCATTTGCAAACAAAATAAAAACTGGCGTTGCATACGATGCCCTATGGCATCACATCCAAAATGTGCAGCCTGGCCTGATAAAGTGATCTATCTAACGAGTCAACCAGGGCGAGCAATTTGTTGGAGGCATCCAACCAATTGGCAGCAGGAAAAGAAGGTCAATCTCTTCTTTCCTTCATCTGATAGGTTTTCTTGATCCTATTTATCTTCGATGGTTCTAGAGTCTATATTGATTATTGCTGCACACTCAAACCATTAGTATCATTTGGAAATAATACTTCTACGAATCTTTATTCAATCTAATAACATTGTCATTGTCACCCACTTCTACGAATCTTTATTCTAAATACATCATTTTTCATCTACTTAGTCATTCAATGCATTCATTAGATCTTGGAGAAAGAATGCCTGCCGGCTGCTGGAGAATTTTTTGATACCCCTCCATGTCAGAACCATGTGCCTATATGATATACATTGTTTATGTTTCCTTCCAACTGTTCAAGCTTTTAGATTGAGTGGTGGTTAACATCGTAATATAGGGGGAGGACTTCGGAAGTTGTGAGGTCGAGTCTCCATTGATGAAGTTTATGGGAGGTATTTTTGGGTGCCTTTATGATATACGTTGTTATGCCTCTTTATAACAATTCAAGCTTTTAGAGAGTCGGAGGTTTAAATTTCAAATCTGAAAAATATGCATTTTTGCTATGCAATTAGATAATAGGTAGGCAAGAAACTCTAGTTAAAATTCCTTGATTCCATCCCCAAGCAAACATTCTGTAAGCTTTGTATAGATTTAAACGTTCGTGCTAGAACTGAAAGTCTAAATGCAACTTCACTACTATAGACTAATATCTATTACAACGGTTTCCAACAACCATTTAAGAGAATAAATGCCTAAATTACAGTTGAAGTAAAAAAATTACATTCATTCAGCTAACGGGACAAATAATTTTTTATGTTTGTTTGTTTAAATGAAATGGTGTTCCTTAATGTTTCTTAAGATATACAAATTCTTTTTTATCATTAGTACACCACCTCTACATCATGTCACTCACATTGTGTCTGATAGTATTTATTTGAGAACTAAACTAATGAAATCACAAAATTTATCTATTGGAGGATCTTGGTTAGAGATCTTCAATGCATCTTAACAAATTACAATTGAATGTTTATGTGAGAAGTTCTGAACTTCTGATATCATAATTAACCTTTACTTGCCTATCTGGATTTTGAGGATTCAAGATCTCTTTCATTAACTAGGTTTTGAAGATTGTTGCCAAAGCTTATTTTGCTTAGATTTTTGTGGGGCCCATGAAAACATGATCTGAGAAAAGTGAGGATAAGCTTTAACTACATTGTTTTGAATACTTTAGTTCATGTGAGGATGCGGTAGTCAGTAGAAAGATCATATGTTGATAAGCTAACATATAATGAAATAATATGGCAATAGTTATCATTGAAGGTAAAGTAGTTTAATAAATTAAGGTTTGTGGAAAAAATTTATCTATGTCCAACAAAACAAATTCTATAAAATGGAATGTCCTAGTTAGATATGTACTCTGTCACCAGTTTCTAGATTATATTTACACAGCATGTTGTGGCTACTGAACACTCAAGTTCCAATACATCTTACAGGGTCACTTTTCAATATGAAATTAGATGACATTAGCTGTCATGATGTTTTCATTTTAGTTTTTCTTAGGGTTTTATTACTTCATTCTTATTTTTCGTTGATTAGGTTGGATAACAGGGCTGATGTATCTTTGTTGGATGAGCAGCATGCAGTCCCAACAAGTGATGTAGAGGTCAGAGCTTTCAAGAACTTGTTATTCATTTTTTATTTGATATATTGTTTGTCTGCTTGGATACATTTGTAAATATTTTTTTTTCTGTTTATTGCACTAAGTTAACTTAAAACGCTATTGTATCTTACTATCTTTTATTTCCTTTTTGTAAAGAGTGTTACAAATCTGTTTGGAGATTTGATATTTTGGTGGAATAAAACTAGAGTTGGGTAGTTTTAATTTTTGTGTGCAATGGCATCTTTTTTATTTCTTTAGCTTTGAGGTTTTCGTAGTAAGTTTGTTCTTCTCTTTTTTCCTCCGAAGCTTTTGTGTAGTATGTTTTGTCCTTTTCAATACAAATAACCCTCCAAAAATAAAAACAAAGGAATTATTATTAGTTTTGTTTTTTTATCTTTATAAATCTTTTGAAGTATTTATTCTTGCAAAATATGGGCTTATATTAGACATGTCAACGGATGCTTATCGAATCGGATAAGCCAATACCTGAATTCGAATTCGGATCCTTTTTCAATATCCGAATCTCATTCTATATCCGACGGATATCTTAACTTAGAATCCGTGTCAGAACAGATTGAAACCAACGGATATATTGGATAATATCTGAAAATTCGAATCGATACAGTGAAGCAAATCGACTCCCGTAATACCCAACTGCCAAAAGATAAAGCTTCTCCGGTTCTCCCGCTTTTGAAGTGGGCTGCTTGCACTAGCCAAAAAAGCTTCAACATGGCTATTTCAAGTTGCACATTTTCAGCCTCTGCAATTTCCTTCCTCCACCAGTGAATAACGCCCAAACTGATTTGAAAAACTTTCCAATCTTGGCTTCCATGGCTACTTTTACACACGGAGGCCTTCTTTAAAATAACAGGTTGTGACTTTGCTCCAACCGGATCAGCGATGAACACCAAAATCGTGAAGATCTAGTGGGATTTAGGGTTTGTGTAGCGATGAAAGCCAAAAGCATCAGAAAGATCTGGGGATTTAGAGTTTGCTTATTTTCTTATTCTTTTATATACTAAGGATATAATTTAGTGTTTGGATGAAATTTAGTAAGATGATGTCCTAGTGTTCAGATATGTAATTATGTCTAACATATCCGATTTGGATATTATCGGATTGGATGCGACTGAATCCAAATTCGTATCCGAAAACAAAACATTCGAAAAAATATATCCAAATTCGAATTTGGATCGGATTCAAATTTTCAACTGTTCATTGATAGGTCTAGCATAAATAAGGATTAACACAAATTTAATTCTTTTTAACTCTACAGCCAAAACAATTTCTTATTTTGTTAGTCATGGTCAATTACCACATGTTAACATTTTATTCAAAATTTCTAGGAAATATTCCGCCGCTTGCCTCTACCATACGTTAAGGAGGAGTTTGAGATTGATTTCATGTGGAAGGACTTGATGGAGAATAAAATGGAGCCACCTCCATATGTACATATCAGACGCAGTATCCTATCATGCAATCTCTGTAGATATTGGATTGAACTACAATTGTTTAGTAGTATTGTTGATTGAAATATTTTAATGAAGCCAAGTTGAAACGAGTATTGGAGTATGACTCTTTCTTATGAGACTGATTGATCATAATGTCATGTTATCAGCCATTTTATTCCATGGTAGTACCCTTAATAAGAAAAAAAGATGTGTACCTTGTGAAGAAAAAGCGTGAGGATGCTGATGCTGATATTGGATGCACAAATTGCAAGGCTGATACGTGTTCTGAGGATTGTGTTTGCAGGTATTGTGATTATATATTGTGTCAACTTCTTGAGAAGTGTTTGGTTCCTTATTCTTTGTTACTTGGGCAGGTGGCCTGGTTGCCACGTACCAAAAGTGTTTAGGTTAACATCCTATAAAATTAGAAGTCACAATCTCTTTGTTTTAGCTAACCACTGAATATTGTAATAAAAGCCTGAAACTATTATGAAATTAAAAGGTTGGGAATAGCAAGTTATGAAATTAATTAGCATGGAAGAGACATCTATTAATAGTCATTCGTAGAAAATAATTTAATGACACACACGAATTTAAAAGCTTTTAGCATTTTCTTTACCTAAGGCTAGACAACTAATGGACCCAATGAAGCAGATAAAGAAATAGCCTGAAGTTACGCCAATATCTGGCAACAATGTTTTAAAGTGTTTGAGGCCTTGAGGTGCGCCTTGAGGCGATGCGGTGGGTTGGCGCCTCGAGGCGTATGCCTCAGAGGAATATGGTGAGGCAGTACATTTTTAGATCTTTTTTTCTTGTCACTTTTTTATGGTTTCTTTTTTATGTTCTTATCATTGTCTAATAACATTGATGTGTTTTTAAGTATTATAACATATATGATATATTATATATTGTGTGTATATATATATTTTTTTAAATTAAGAACTTTTCTAATAAAAAATTGAGTACGTGGTACGCCTCACTTCCGCCTTGAGGCGAAATTGGCCTTTCCGCCTCGCCTTCCGCCTTTGCCTTTTAAAACATTGTCTGGCAATGATCATATGCATATGCATCTATTAATTAGGATTGTTGCAAGATTTAACTTTGTGTATAGCATTGTCGGGTGGAGGTGAAATCTAATATTCAAGTCACATTTAATGGTAAAGTTCATTCAACATTAAGGTATTGTACACAATTGGTGACAGTGCAGACTATTTGCTTTCCTCACTTGGCAGTGGCACAATATCAAGAACAATCTTATCTATACTATTTACATAATACAAATACTTTGAGTTGTGGTGAAGACTTTTTAGGGAAACTTCCAAAATTACCCTTTTTATTGGGTTTCTTATAAGCAAAATGGATGGCAAAAGTTGTAAATTCTATATTTGGTGAAGGGAATACATGGTATTTAATAAACACTAGGCATTAAATAGTTCCACTCACTCTTTATCAAAAAAAAAAAGAATAGTTCCACTCACCATTAATACGATACTTCAACTCCAAACATTAAATAACATTAATAAAACTCTAATCACCTTTCACATTCAATAAATAAAATACACATTATTATTATTATTAAAAAAATACACATGCTATTTTCAAGCACGTGCAGCGCACGTGCATGCGTCTTGTTATTTTAGTTTGGAATTGATTGAAGATTCTTATGCTCTACTTGTATGATGATTATGGTAGCTTTCCTTAATAGTCTTCTACCCCCTGATGATTAGAATAATTAAAACTTTGACTCAAAATTTGCAGGAGGAAATAAAAAAATTGAAGTGGAAACAAATTTTTTTTTCAAAAGTTTGGTATTTATATATAAGCATTATTACAGTTTGCTAGTTCATTTATGCATACATATAAGTCTATTCCTTATATAAAAACGCTTCATGTTTCACCTACCTCACTATTTAAACTCTTTAGAAGGTTGTATACTTAATCTGTCAATTTTAGAAGGTTGCTATGTAGTTAATCTCGCACTGGCTGTATCGCCGATATATCGCGTATCGCTCATCTGGCGAATTTTTTTTGAAATCTCGCTTAAAATATCGGTCCGATAATATCGGCCGATATTTCCGATATATGGGCCGATATTTGACCGAGATTAATGAAAAATCGGCCGATATTTCATCGTCTTTTTTTTTCTTATTTTTTTTTCCTGGATTTTTTTATAATCCTAAATAATATATATTATTTGTTAATTATTATTTTTATTCCATAATAATATATATAATTCTTTATGGTTATGGTTGTGGAATATGGATCTTAAGTATTATTTTTTTTTTGATAATTTTTGCATTTATCAATTACATGATATATATTTATTTATTTATATAACCAACTGATATTTTCCGATATGTCCCGATATTTATCCCGATATTTGAAAATATCGTGTATTGCTCCTTGGCCGATATTTTTCCGATACCGAGATTAACTACTTAGGAAGGTTGTATACTTAAGCGGTTAATTTTGTATCTCCAGGAATATATTCTAGTAGCTGCTTAATCAACATAGTTTTTTTTTATTGATAAGAACTTAATCAACATAGTTAATTGTTAGAGTTAACTTTTTGATTATGGCGACAATGTCTGGTCAAATAGGGTTCAATCAATCAGCTGCTCTAAGTCTTGTCATTGCTCGGAAACATGCACAAATAGGCCATTTCGCAAAGACAAAAAGGTTAAAGTTGTCAAGGTAAAAATTTACTCTTCTATAGCCAACTAGCTTTTGTTCATTTTAATTTGGATTGTATAAGTCTGTTAGAATTTTCACAATAATGCAATAATTATATTTCTTTGCAGACTCAATTTTGTGGATGGGGAGTAGAGGCAGCTGAACCCATTAAGAAAGGGGATTTTGTGATTGAATATATTGGGGAAGGTAACTATGCTTCCACTTCCAGTTTATACTTCTCAATTATTTTTATAGACACTATTTCCTCTTTTTTTTTTTTTTTCCTACTTTTAGGTTTTTTTGTTCATTGAATTGGTAGATGTGTCTCATCTTTATAAGCATTTTTTGGTTGTTTAGGTGTTTCTTTATCTTCATGGTCTTCCTTAATTGGTCTTGTTAATGGATCTGGGTTGATTAGTTGGTTAATTCCCTGTATGACTGGGCGTTGCTGTTTGTGTTTCTTTTGATGATATTTGACCAAACTAATTCTGTTTAGGTAGGAATTGATTGCTAGGTACTCTCTTCTTATCCCACCCATATCTTTTAGTTTAGTTTGTAACGACAGCGACAACTATAGCCCTTTCTTAGTATTTAGATGACAGCTCACGCTTTATTTTCTTATTTCGTATCGTTAGATCAGCTGCACTAGGGAATTAGGGAATCCCAGTATGGAGATCCTTGATGCGAAAAGGTCATCTAGTTGACTTAGATTGGGGGGTGCTGAGGAGGGAGCCCTCGGTTTTGTGTCCTTTGAAATATATTGAATCGTTGACAAGGTCACATATCTATCTTAAATAAACAAAACATAACTTCTTATGACTGCACTTTTGCAGTAATGCTCCTTGCCCTTGGTTGTTTTCAACCTTCTTCACCTTTATTGCCATTTATTTGTTTGTTATCTTTATTTCTTAACTTCTGTTATCTTTGGCTATTTTCCTTCAGAATCTGGTCCTTCAATACCTCCATCAAGGTAAAAGAGTAATGATGGTTGAAATGTTTGACCATTCTTTGACCTGCATGGCACCATTAAAATACAAACTCATTTCATTTCTCTTCTTGGAGATACTAATGGTGCAGGGTTATGATTGTATCGAAAACCCTACTTCTATCTATATTATCGAGATACCACAAGGATTTGGGATTGGAATGGTGCATACACTGTTCGAAAAATCTGAACTTGATGTGATCAAGGCTTAATGACTTACGCAGCTACGCTTCAACAAGGTTAAGGCTTTACACCTTGGGGCTTGTGCCATAATAGGAGTTCTTGAGGCTTATGCCTTACTCTATCGAGCCTAAGCCTCGACGTGAGGCTCACTTGCACTTGATAATTGGGGGCCAAAACTTCAAATAGAAAAATAAGAAAGAACCTTATTGTTGCTGTTGTTGTTGTTTTTTATTTTTTCTTTTCCCCGAAGTACCACCATCAACATATTTTAGACAAAAAGAACACCATTATTTTTCTTGAACTAGCCTAGCGCTAATGTTCATGTCAAAATATCTTTCAACTTTGTTCACTATTTGATGTAGTAGTATACTAGTATAGTCCTAGTTGTCCCAATTGGAAAGATCTAATGGTTGCGACTTTGTTTTTATTTATTTATGATTCCGTCATTTTCATTTCTCATAAAATGGAGCTAATCAGAGGTTTAAGAGGTAGAGGGAGCGAGGTAGGGAAGGAAGGAGGGAGAGAGCGTAACATTTACCAGCTGAGTGCATATTGCTCTGCTCTCCCTTTTATAATTTTTGTTTATTTTTGTTCCCTCTTAGTTTAATCTATTAATTTCTCGATTCGTTTTCTGTTGAGCCCCAAAATAAATTTTTGTAACTTTATCATCAGTCTTGACTCTTGAGGCATACTTATCAGTGCATAAACAACCAATAGGAATTGTAAGTCTTTGAACATAAGTTCATAAGTTGTTGTTTATCTTTTATTTTCTGCATGCATATTGATTAAATTATTACTAATCCTTCTTTGTGATTCAGTTATTGATGATGCCTTATGTGAACAAAGGCTTTGGGACATGAAATTTAGAGGTGATCAGAATTTCTACATGTGTGAAATTCGGAAGGACTTCACAATTGATGCAACTTTCAAGGGCAACACTTCTCGTTTCTTGAATCATAGTTGTGATCCGAACTGTAAATTGGAAAAATGGTTGGTGCTCTTATTTCTGCTGCCATTATTTTCTGTGATGATTTTATTTATTTATTTTCCTGGAAACATTTATTTCTTATACCGTTACTATTGAAAGTATATCATGGAATGAGGTGTATCATTCTAAGTGTATTCCATTGGTTTATGTCTCATTTACAAGTTCATCACCTTTGATAAGCCAATCAGTTTGACTCAGGGATTTCCTGATGTGGTGTAGGTCAAAAGTCATACCAATTTGTCACTTAAGCTGTGTTATGCTAAGTTTAATAGAAGCGGCTTTTAGTTTATTTACAGCTTTGGGCTTTTTTTGTAATGTGTTTTCAGCACGTCAAGCAATTGAAGAATTTCTTTAGCTTATATCTTATATGGGAAGCAATTCTACACATGAAAATTTGGAATGACATCTTTATTATCATCGAATGATTTTTCAGATGACAAACAGAACCTGTTATTGTATTCTGTAAACAACAAGAATAAACATCAGATTTTTTTTTTAAAAACTTTTATAGATGTCTGAACCATTCTAGAGTTATCCCAACCACTAGCTTTTACCCATGCTAGAAGCTAAAAGCTCTAAGCACCATATTAAGCATACTCGGACACAACCGTACCAACCAGTCCAGTGATGGAATCCTTTCTGAGCTGTTTACCTTTTAGCTAATGAAAAATCATTGTACTTAGTTGTCTGGTTCTTGGAACCTCTCAATATGGAAGGTGTTTTTTATTTCAAAATTTCTTGTAAAACGAGTTGGTGGACCACTTGTTTATAATGATATCTTGTTCATGGGATATAGGAGTTAACGTCCATTTTTTTTTTCCAAATTAATTTTGGGCAATGCATTCATAAATATGAAGTCTTAACAATTTTTGTAGGCAAGTTGATGGGGAGACACGTGTGGGTGTTTTTGCTGCTCAGTCTATAAAAGTTGGAGAATCGTTAACTTATGATTATAGGTAATGTGTTGGTTCCTCACGCTTGTTGACTATTGTGATTGCTATATTTGGTAGTATTTCAACACTTCTGTGCTTTTCGTTAGTATCTTTTGTTTTTTGGTATTAGTAACTAGTAACTGATTTGTAGCTGATATGGTACATGCCAGTAGTGGAGAACGAGGGATACATACAAGTCGTGGCATTGCTTAATGGTCCTTTTATTAATGAAAGAGTTTTATTTATAAAGCAATAGAACAATTTATTTGATAAATTCTGCAACTTAATTCGTAGTAATTTATACACTGATGTGCTTTTTGTTAGTGTTTTCTTCTTTATTTTTCTGTTGTTATTACTATAACTGATTCTGTACCTCATATCTTACTTCTGCATGTCTTCCATAGTGATGAGTCAGGTTGATTACAAAAAAATCAGTGCATCATAACATTTCTGGACTTAAAACTGTTCACTTCAAAATTGAACATTTTGGCACTCATTTCCCCAATAAAAACTGAAGTGCAGAGTTGAGGGATGTTGTATTGTTCATTTTATAGCTAGACCTAGATTGACCTCCATCTGTCTAGAGCTGCATAGGAAATGCCCTGGTAGATAATAGGGCATTACTTATGCACAACATGAGCCTAGAAGTCCCTTTCTAGCCAAGGAATCTACTTTCCTATTAACAATTCAGAGCTTATATCCATATACAATGTCTTGGTAATATTTGCAAGCCAACGAGGAGTTAGTTTTAGATGCCTATAGGTAATGGATAATCTCCTTGGAAAGGAAAATAGAATAAGAATCTGGATATTAAAGCAAGCTGACTGAAAGATGTCCTCCTATGAGCTTTGCTTCTAAATTGGATCTTCATTCCAGATTTGATGGGAGGATCGAGTAAAGAGGTGATTTAATGTTCTTTAATAACCCTAGAATTTTTTGAGAACTACTCTTTTGAATTCGCAGTCCGCACACCACAATTTACAGTCTTAGTTGGTTTCTTATGAGTTTTCCAATACAATGATGGGAAAGTCCACTGAGTACTTTCTCACCAAACTAACCCCCTCCAGACCCCTTCTTGTGTAATAATTTAATGGATCGATAATGTAGTTAAGAGCACAAGGCACAATGCACATATATAGCTTCAGGCACACAAGGCACAAGATGAGGTTCATTAGTGAGTGAAGTGAGATGCAATAAATGATAAGATTAATAATGTGGATACAAAGCTTGAATAACAAATGAACAGGATAAAAAACAATATTATTTCATCAGAAGAAAATGAAAACAATATTAGAGCCATAAGGTACTCATAACTCATTCAAAATTCCAAAACAGAGATCGATAAATAATAATAGTCAATATCTCAACTCTTAATAACATTAAAGAAGAAAAATGTCAAAAAATGAACATCAAACTTGAAATTATCTAAAATAACCTAAGTTATTATAGATTCTTTGCCCTCATAATATTCTTCTTCTGTCTCTTCTGAACAAGCGTCTTTAGCTTCTATCCCCACTTCCGTTTCCCATGCTCTTGAAAGTGATCTAGTACTTGGACTTGTTCTTTTAACTTTGCAAGATCTTGCAAATTTAACCCATGCTAATGATTTTATTTTAGTGCATCTAATCCAAATCTTCAATGGTTTGATGGTTTTATCTAGTTTTCATTTAGCTTCGATAAAACGATATTTTACATTTAACGTAGCCACTTTTCTATCATTATTAACTTTCAAGGAGACCATGTGAATTGATGCATGCCGTAGTGAAGACCCTTAGTCGAGGTGGGTCGTATGCTACTTATTGAAAAGAAAGGTGGGTACAAGGCGGCGTTGGTGTGCTTTGACTGGTGCTGCTTGTGTATTTGCACAAAATAATCATGGTTTCAACTTTCAAGTCTTGAACTGCTTTTGTTTAATCAGCAATTAGAATCCATTTATTGTGAATGGTAAATGGCATCATTTGTCATTAATTGAATTAGGGACTACGTCACTTGAAGATGTTCCGTTTGATATTTTGTAGAGGAGTAATGTTGATATGGTTTTTGTGCTTTTAGATTTGTGCATTTTGGATCCATGGTGAAATGCCACTGTGGTGCTCAAAACTGTCAAGGGTACCTTGGGACCAAGAGAAAGACAGAGAAGTTGGATATTTGCTGGGGTTCCAAACGCAGGAGATCATCAATGACTTGCTTGGAAATTATTCGCGATTGATTTGGTTCATCAATTCTTTTCAATGAGATGCTGCAGGCAATTCAATAAAAGATGTCGCGGTCTCTCATCTTGTTATTGTGTGTAACAATTCAGGCCACATTTATTGGAGGTCAGTTTTTCTTATATCTCATCAACCCTTCAGCACAATATTTCTTTCTGACGGGTTCTGTAACAATTCTTGTAACAGTTAGAGACTTAAAACAAAAAATTTAAATGATTTGACTGTAAAATTTTTTCTTTTAAAGGAAATGCTTTTGTTAGTTCTACCAATAAAAATGAAATGTTTGTTAGCTCAACCAAATGGATGATCTCTTTAGATTTGTTTTTTGTTCTCCCAGCAAAATTCCATTTGCATCTGTTTGTAGTAAGTTTTGGATAGAGGTGGTTTTCTGTTCCATGATAATAAAGATTAACAGATATTGTAGCAATTCATTTCTGCTGGTAACTGAGTAACAATATTGAGAACATTGGATTGTCAGAAACTGAAGCATGGTCAGCTCTACAGTGTAGTGCATTATTTATCTTGGCTGGGTTCTGGGCCTTCTGGAGTTTCAGAAACCTAGACAAGAAGCTAATATCATCTATGACTATGCTAGGTGTGGAATGAAAAATTTGCAGTTGAAGCAAAACAATTGTATTTTCAGTCCATTTTGGTCTATGAAGTCTTTCGGCCTGTTATACAGTACCTGAATATCTGTGTTTAGTGAATATTTGGCACTGATTGCTCTCACGTGCAAAATTTTGCTGAGGCTCTGCGATAGAGGCTGTCGCAGGATGCAAGCTAAGAAATTGAACATACTGTTTAAGTTTAGTTTAATTGTCCACTATGAGAACCTGGATATCTGAAGTGCAGCAGCAGCAACAGCACCACCACAACCACAACCACCACCACCTCTAGCAGATCAAAAACTCACATGAATGAGGCCAATATGAACACCTTTGTCATATTATCTAATAATTTGAATAAGTCCAAAATACAGGACTTAGTAACAATGATCCTTTAAATCTTGCTTACAGTCTCCTGTGTATCCTAATGAAGTTGGTTGTGTTCATTGCAATAGCACTTGAGCAAGCGTATGCAGTTGCCGAGAAAAATGCTGTCGAAACCAAAAGCAGCACCTTCCACTGTCTTCCTGTTACTAAAACGGCCAACGCTGCAGAAGCAACAGCCACTATCGAAAGTGCATTTTTCCAAAATTCGAAAGCTTTAACAACTGTTCTACAGTTCTTGCAATGGATCACATGACGGAAATATCGGTTTGATAGATTTGGAGCCTGCATTATTCCAAGTCCTCCCTTAGCTGGTAAAGAAGCTGAAATTCCAGCAACAAACCCAGCTGGTGCATGTTCAACCACAGCAGGTTCTTTAGGCAGTGAAATTGTGCTATGTCCAAAATGATAAGGCATTCCATGTCCTACTTTATCCATCCATTTCCTGTACTCAGCAACCCAAGTATCAGAGGATCTTATATTAAGATACAACTGCTTGGTTGGAACCTTCTCCTTCATCAGGACCTCGTTTTGAGACGAGAGAAAACCCATGTCTTGCTCGAAAACCTTGCACGCATTTTGGTGGAAGTACCATTTCGGAAAGAATTTCGTCAAGAGCAACGTTTTCGTCCTTCCAAACCTCACAATCAGCATAGATTTACCTGTAAGAGTTATTCACAAATCTAAATAGATTTAAGCATGCAATTTGATGAATAAAAGAACAATACTGCTCCTCACATTTGATTAACCGGAGTAGGTTGAAGCAAGCTTTAACCAGTAAGGAATCTACAACACCTGCACCTTTAACAGCCGATGGGGTGTATGAGGCTAGGGGTTGTTGCCCCCTCTCTACCTATTGTTTGTAAACCCCACCGTTTCCTACCCTATCAAAGAAATTAGGGTTCTAGGGAGTTTGTGTACTTCTATAAATTAGGTTTACCATCTCAACCAGAAATTTTTTTATAGGACCATATATTTTCTAATGAACATTATTTGGCCATTTATCAGATTGAATTTAGGTAAAACATGTGTTTTTCTACCATTGTTTTACATTACCTTGTCCGGCTGGTCGACATAGAAAAAGGCCTGTGAAGTAATGTGTTTCCCCGTTCTTGTCGACGATCTCTCGGTTATTCTGCAGAACACACGGTGCTTCGAATCGTAGGAAGTTCGGCGTATCTTGATCCTGCTCTCTACCCCATTGGCCTGCAAATCCCCTGTCAGTTCTCTCCAACACCTTGAACAACAGTGCTTGTGCGTCTTCTCTTTTGGACATCCAGTCTGTTCTATCATGGGAAATTGGGACATGGGCAGGATCCATCAGGTTTTCAAGGAGTATGGAGTGATCATATGGAAGTTCATGGATGGTAGAGACATCTTGGAAGCCAGGCCTCGCGAAGTTCTCGAACCATGGAATTTTATCGAAATTCGGCGGGTTCTTGTCTGACATCCATACCCATATCACTCCTTGAGAGTCCTTCACCTCATATGTTCTGACGCAAGCAGATCGAGGTATTTTCGCTCCGGTTGGAAGCTTTAACAAACATAATTGAAAAGAGAATTCATCAAAATTTGAACACAAGAGTACATAAAAATGAATGAGAGAGTTAGAATGAAAGTGAAAGGTGAATCAAGACTGACCTGAGGTATCCTTACGCATTTACCATCTCCTTCAAATTGCCATCCATGGTAGAGGCATTCCAGTCTTCCATCAATCAATTGACCTTCCGAGAGTTTCGCCAATCTGAATCAACTTTGGAAGACTTTAAATACCAACACTTACATGATCACAGGGTTAAAAACCTCAAAAGCTATTATCATGCAGAAATTTGTTTACATACTTTGAGTATTGAAAAGAACAATTATGTAGATTGACTGTAAAGTCATGGCTCTGCTAATTAGATCATTAAGTTCTTCTTTTTCCCAAGTAAGATTTAAAAGCAGTGTCTTTGAAGCAAATGAATTCTCAGAATCAAAATTTACAAGATCCACTCCATTTTCAATCAAAATTACCTAAAAAATAGCAACCCAGTTCATAATTTATTGCAGAGATATCAAAAAAAAAAAAAAAGTTCTTAGAATCATGGGTTTGTTACCTATGAGGACACCGATCTTCGTAGCATTGAAATACGCCATTTCCATCTTTATAGAGCACGATCTGCTTGTGGAAGACGGTGAGGCCTAAAGGAGCATCTTCAGGAACATCCTGAGTAAGATAAAGTGGGTACCATTCTTCTTTCCAATTATACTCAACTTTAATTCCTTCTCCTTTCTCTTCTTCTTCAACTGAAGATCCCAACAGAATTTTTTGATCTTCTTCTGATTCTTCACTTTTCTTTTCATCAATTGATAAACCCCCTCCAACCTCTGCTACAGCAGAACACTGAATCAACCTTTTTTGAGTTCTTTGTTTCAAAAACAATTCTTTAACTGTAATAACTGTTTTTGTTGTTCTTCTTCTTCTTGTTCTTGTTGTTGTGTTGGTGAAGTACTTGTGAGGAAGTTGGGAATGAGAAAGTCTTTTAGTGAGAGAAGAAGAATCATAGAGGAAAGGTTGAAGAAAAGCCATTTTTGTGTTTTGAAGAAGAAGAAGAGAGAGAAAGAGAGAGAGTTGATTAATATATGGAGTGAGAGGTGGAAGAAGAAACAGAGACACATTTTAGAGAGAGAAAGTTGAAGAGTTTTACTCAGAGAAGCATTCTAGTTGTGCCACTCCTGACCACACAAATTTAACTCATTTTTAAGATTTCTGAGAGAAGAGTCTAAGTCAATGGTGCTGGACTACTGGTCAAAGGAATCGTGACCGTACATCTGATGAAGCTTTCTTTTTTTAATCGCCGTACATCTAAATTTGAGGAACAAAGTTGGACAGAAGTAGAGATATTGTGCCAATTGGGACAATTATAGCCGTTGAGTTCTCGGTTTATTAGGGTGTGTTTGATTTGCGATATACTCAGAAAGGAACACATGCAGGGCATGCACAAAGTGGAAACCATTGTGGCGTAAATGGGTTACATATGAATTCTATACAAGTTACACGTGGGATATATTATTTGATAGGGTACATTGAAAGCTTGCGACTCCAAAAAAAAAAGCTAGACGGCCATAGTCCTTAAATTTTTACATGTTAGGGGCTTGCCATGAAAATCAATAAAGACTGTGGATCTTTTTATGTTGGTCTTGTGGTATAAATTTTTTATTTTTGTGTAAAGCAACTATACTAAATACATATGACCACATATATTTCCATACAACTTTTTATTAAATTTACACAATTTAAATTTTGTTATGTCAATTCCATGCAGCCGACAACTTAAAAGGGTTTGTCCGTTATGTTAAGCTAACAACATAATCACGAAGTGGTTTGTCGGTTTTACACAACCAACATGCTATTTTGTGAAATATGTACCAAGGGCACCAGTTTATCGACAAATTATTTAGTAAATAGTTGTGTGATTTAGTAAAAAATTGTGTGCATATCTATGGCTAATACGTACACACTACTATTAACGAGGCTAGGAAACCGCTCAAATTTGACTCAATTTGAGCAATCCCAAGTTGCCTCTAGGCCTGTACGTCCATACTCACCAATTAGAGAAATACCAAAATGCCCCTGTAGAAGAAAGAAATCTCGTGCCTCCGGTATAATATCTCAAGGCAAATTTTTATTCATTCCACCCACCTTATTCTTATAATTCACTTACACTTATTGTCGGCCCCACACAAAAATGATCCAAAGGAATTTTTTTATTTATATAATCTTCTCATCATGTGATCAAATTAGTTGATCATCTTCATGTGAGTCCACATACGGGTTTAAAAAACAAACCCAACATTAGAAATAAATCTTGTATAAGGAACACGTGCAACGCATGTGGCCCACATGAAGATGATCCAAAGGCTGACTTCATTTGAATATTTTCTCCTCACATGTTGATCATATCCAAAAATCACCATATTGTAAAATTTATAACTCCTTCGATCCTTGAAAAATTAGTAAGTTTTATACTTATTTTATACTGTTGATTTTCGATATGTTTTTTTTAAGGTTAGAAATTTTAAGACGAGTTAATTTCAGGTGAATATGTTCTCCTCATGTAACGCCCCAATCTCGAAAACTCAAAATCTCTAAGAAATTGAGTCGCATCTCGAAGCGTTAAGCTTACTACACGAGGTGACTAATGAGTACTAAATAAACCTAAACTAGGTTTTATGAACCTACATCAGAGTTAAGCTAATCTAGTTCGTCAGAACTTTAATCACCTCTAAATATGGCTGGGCCCAACGAAATTTTCGCCAGAGTTTCCCCTGTATTTNGCCATTTTGCAAAATGATGATCAAAAGCAGTAAAATATTGTTCAGAAATATCAAAATTAAATTAAAAAAAATTTCATAAATTTATGCATCGATAAAAATGACTTAACTTGCTTTGTTGGTTAGTATCCCTCTTTATAACTTGGAGGTCTTGGGTTCGAAACTATTTGGATGTGGTATTACCATTGAGTGAGCCTCATGTAATTTTAGTTTAATATATAAATAAATATGTATGTGTAGGTACCAGTTTCAGATGTGTTCTTCGGTATTATGAGGCGACTTTCTCTTTGTTGTTATGGTGCGATTTCTCTTTAACTTTCGTACATTTGTGGGAGTTTTTGCGCTCAGTCCTCACCCAATGCTTGTATATTTGAAAGACATGTAATTCGGGCAATAGTCCCACTTGTACTTCCCGCTTGACTCCCTAGATGACCGAAATTTGACATGGTGAGATCTACTTTTTGTAAAGTTATTTCAAACTTTTTAAAGCTTGAAATCAGATCTCACCACGTCATATTTCGATCATCGTGAAATTCATCTAAGGAGTACATATATCGCTATCCTTTCTTTTATTTAATATATTAAAATAATAAGGGTAATGCCCAAATCACATATGTAGCAGTAGAGTAAGTCAATAAAACACCTTGTGTTTTCTTTGCAGGGGTTTGGTTTATGCCCCTTTTGTTTAGGTTGTACCTCGTTTTTGTTATAAGTAAATTAGGGTGGGGGATAAATAATGAGCAGTCCAAACACCTAAAATCCATTGTAAGTAGTAACCCCATTAGAATTAGAAAGTAGTTTTTTTCAGTTAGTTTGATTCGGCTTTCAAAAACCCATTTAAACTAGAGAAACACCACCGGGCTGCCCACCTTTAGCTAGCTATGTTAAAAGTAAACCCAAACCACCACATACCAACAAACCCTAAAAAAGTCTATCCTCACCACATACTTGTTCGGAATACCACCATGCCACCACATAGGTCAGCATCCCTTACTATTTCAAAAATGCACAAACAATTGAGGCGACGTATTTTTCCTTGCAAATTGCAATTGCTATCATCATAAAAACAAAGGGCAGAGGGGTGCTCCTAGGTGTGTTTGTTTGTGAGAATGGATTCTTCGTCAAGCCAGTTTGGGGGGTGTGGACACATTTGCGCGAATTCTGGTAACGACTACAAAGGGGAAATCAAAAGGAAACTGTACTCGACCAGGGATGGACGTAGACTCTTAAGCTACCGAGGGTAGGGATAATCGTCCAGGTCTTATTGTGAAACAAAAAAGCCGCCCTGCCACAGCAGACTGGTTGGTTCCTATATGGTCGCTGGGGAGCTCTTGGCGAGGAGCCCTCAGGATTAGTTGCTAAAACAAACGGGAGGAGAGGATCGACCAGTTCAGTAGAATTCCGAAGAAAGACTATTGGCGTTGGCGGCAGGTAGAGACATTTCTTTAGCCCCCTTCAAAAGGAAATGCGGGAAGGGTAGAGCTCACCTCACTAAGGAAAGCCAAAAGGGGGTTCGAGAATATTGAGAAATCCAAGCAAGTCCAACTCTCAGAAGAAGACAAGAAAGTAATAATAGACATCCCAGTGTCGAAATCGTGTGAAATTCGCACGGTCACTTGATATCTTCAAGATTTATGCTTTGCAATGAATTCTCGAGAATTTAGCCAAATTCCATTGTTTTGGCCTTCAAATGAGTAGTTTTACTATTTTAGATAATTTTTACTTATTTTAGTAGTTTTCTTATTTTATTAGTAGTTTATTTCCAGTTAAGTTTCTAATTTGATTTTTTTATTAAAGTTTAGGAAGCTTTATTTATTATATAACCAGATGTAAGGGACGGAATTATTTACGTTATTCTACTTTTGCTTAATACAATTTGAGTTTTCTCAAAGTTAAACGTTTAGAATTTTTTCATTATTTTTCGCTGCGTCAATATTTCCAACGTAAATAATATGTATAAGGCAAAATAAAATAAAAAGAGGAAAAATAGAAGAACCTACTTTGAGGGGGAGGTTAAGGCCTCCAATAATTAAAAACTGAAGCTAATGAGATCCCAATTCCTGTTGAGATGGAAACTAGACCTATAGTAGATCTCACTCTGCTGCTCCATCAAGTTTTCAGACTAGCAAGAGTGCAAGACCCCAAAACAGGATCAAGGCTCTCAAGTGTAGATACCACCCTTGCCAGATCAATTAAAATTAAATTTTGATGTTTCTTATAACTCTGCTAACGAATGGGCTGGTGCAAGCTAAATCCTTGTGATTCTATGGGATATTTAATGAAAGCAAAGATGGTTCCATCCAAAGTCTTTAGGCCGAAGAAGGGGAAGGAATGGGCTGCTATGGAAGCAGTGAAATGGGTTCTTGAGCTCAATCTCAAGAATGTGATTTTGGAAGGTGATTCCCTTCAAGTTATCAATGCTTTTAAATCAATCAATCAATCAATCAAATTGAAGCTAATATTGGGTAGTGTACTACTAATATGATGTTGCAAGACGCCATTCAACTCTCTACTTGTATAGACAATGTGTGTTTTAGTTTGGTTTATAGGTCTGCCAATGGAGTCGCGGATGTTTTAGCTCATAGTTTCCTATTTGGATTCTTCATCTTTGGACTATAACTCTGTAACCAGGGCATATTAGTGGCTGGGAGCCTGGGACTTGTTTTGAAAATAACCCCTTCTTCGAAAAAATACACTCGGAGTGAAATCTATGATTAGAAGTTTAAAATTTCCTTTTCATGCTACCACGCACACAAGTGTCGCTTTACTAACCAAAACAAGAACCTGAACTGATTATCATGGTTTTTAAAATCCTTAAAGCCACTGAGGTTTTTTTTTCACTTTTGTTTTTTCTTGAAGATATTCAAGTAACAAAGCGTTTAAGTTCGTATATATATAATACTAGGTATATCGCCGTGCCGCAGGCACAGCTAAATACCTGTTAAGTGAAAATTAATTGTCCATTTTTCCCACTATCACCGGTAACTCCACGCGACTCCACCCTTAAATGTAAATTAGGTGTAAATAAATAACTATGGCCACGGAACACATCGAATATTGTGAAAAAGAAAATAAGGTTATTTTGCTCATTTATATAATAAAATTGTTAAAGGGTATAAGAGTATTAAAAAAGAAAATGAGGTTATTTTGGTCATTGTAAAAGGGTATTAAAAAAGAAAATAAAGTTATTTTAGTCATTTAATATAAGGAGTTTGTCTTATACACAATGGACGGTCCACATTGTAATGGGTTTTTAAGTTGTAACGAATATAAATCTAGACTATAAAGTTACCCCCATCCTGAATTGTAATATACTAGGTATATCGCAGTGCCTCCGGCACGGCTCAAAACCTTGGCCAGCAGATCTGCCGATGGCGGTGGAGAGGAGGAACCGACACAGATCGAAAAAAAAAAGTAAGGGGAGATGTAGAGAGGAGAAGAGAGGGTTAACAGAGAGAGGAGAAAGGGGGCAGGCAGAGAGAGGGGAGTAGAGAAATCAAGAGAAAGAGAGAGAGAGAGAGAGAGAGAGAGAGAGAGAGAGAGAGAGAGGAGCCAGCTTATGAAGCAAGACACAATTTATAAAGAGGATAAATCTGCCCCCCGTCCTGAATTGTATAAGAGATATATATATATATATATATCCAAGTCCTGATCGACTTACAACCTTATACATACACCTTACGTGTACAAGTTCTTGTAGAGCCCACATGAGGTTGATATAAAAGCTGATTTTTGGTAATAATGTTCTCTTCACCATGTAGATCATCTTTATCAAAAATCAATTCATTCTAAAACTTCTAACCCCATAAAAAATTGACTCTTTTTCTCATCGTTCATTTTTCACAATTAATTTTTAATACACTTCCTCTCAATTTTTGATACGCCTAGAAGTTTTAGAATGGACTGATTTTTGGTGAAGATGAGAACATCCTCACAAAAACTCATCTCCTAGATCAACCTTATATAGGCCCCACATGAGCCTGTACATAAATCTATAAGCCGATCCAATCTCTCTCTCTCTTTATATATATATAACCGATGGTCAATCAAACTGAAGGGCACGCCAGCTGAACCATTAAGATCAACAGATCTCAGGCCAAGGAAGCTGTCGGATATACCTATTTCTCAATAAAAAAAATTTCTTATCTTTTTTGAATTCTGGAAGTAACAGAATTCACAGGCCTTCCGGCTGAGAGATATTTCAAGCTTGAAAAATAACAAGCAGAGTCGAGAGAATTTCATGCAAAAAGAGAGCATGCAACACCTCAACAGGCCGTCTAGCCCATGGCCTTTACTGGATGAATCATGAAGCGCAATAAAGAGCCAAAAATCTGGCAATGAGTGAAAACACAGTAACGAATATCTAGTATAAATTTTTTATCAGATGTAACGAAAATGCAGATCTAATTAGTATGATCGTATAGAAACACCAGAAAGAATTGTCAGAAGTCAAAAAGAACAAAGGAAAAGAAGCAGCGCACGGTTCCAGAGCAGTACTCGCACAAAGTTTTACCATATTTTCATGAGCGACTGCCTGGCAAACGTATACCAATTAAACCTTCTGCAGATTCATTAACATATAAAACCAGACTTCACACTTCATCAGAATGTGCAAGTGTGCCTATGAATGTCTTTGGCTGGAGAAGTTGAGCCGCAACCATAAAAAAAAAACTCCGGACCAACTTTTGTGACATCTCCTTGTAGTAGTTACCTGAGAGGAACACAGCACAGAAGATAACTATATCACTTCAAAAGAGTAACAAGATGTGCAAACTGAAAGTTACTATAATGTAAGTTATACATCGTGCGACAAAAAGATAATCGGAAATTGAATCTTTTGCATGTTAAACCTCTCCTATTAGTGACCCATGGAATTGGTGCATCATCTTTACAGCAATAAAAGGCTTGACCAGTAAAGTAGTTTAACATTCGGAAGAAAAAAACATATTTCACTGTTATGATATACTAGGGAATGTGAGGTATATTAATGGGAACTGAAAAGAAAAAAGAAGGTAAAACTAGAGGTCACCATTCAATCTTCATAATCGCCAGCATTCTCCAATAAGTAGTTGGCTGCCAACTCCTCATTACGGTCACAGGCTAAAAATGCCTCGATGACAAGAGCTCTATCAAATCCCATCGCTTCAAGCTGAAAAAGAAAAAAAAGCAACTGATAAGGAAACATTAAATTGGAAGGAAAACCAAAGCAAACACACCAAGGAAAGAAGCCAAACTCGTTCAATGGCCTCCTGCTCAGCCGGTGTGACACTAATGGCGTGAGGCATTTCTTGATCATGCTGCTCAAACATATCTCTGGCAAAAAAAAAAATACAGGAATTAGAAGAGAGGTCCTGGTCTTTTATTGCGATTGCAAAAGGATATAGAATTGATCCCAATTGTACATATATAAGCTCAGGTGTCTTGGTGTCGGTGAAGGGACATAAATGATGAATATGTTTTGAGATGAAATGAAAACTTAAATTAGCAAACATGAAATGAAGCACACGTAGAAGTGTCTAAATCACATTATGAACCCAATTGACTGGGATGAACTATACCCCAAAAATTAAAAAAAAATAATAACAGAAACACCAAAGATAGGACAAGCCTTCTCTGATGTGTACAGCATATGCATACATTTGTGGGTCCCATTCCTATGTGTCCAACAAGTTGGCAAATGATTAATCAGGGCCAAACCCTAGCCGTCATCCCTTCCTTGCTGTCCAAGACTTACATTAATTGTTATTTTCTAGATTAGTTAGGATTTTATTCTCCATAAAGATTAGTTTCCATTTTAGACTAGATTTTATTTAGTTACTGGTTTAGGATTAGTTTCCTTTATTTACAAGTTTCGTTATTTATAAATAAAGGCTATGTTAGCCATTAGAAATCAATTTGAGTTGTTTTGAAGAATGTAAAGAGAGGATTCTCTTTGTAACCTTGAGGGTCAAGGAAAAACCCTAGTTTTTTCATTGAGTGAATTTTGAGTCGTTTGCTTCCGACGATTCGATTCACGTCATTCTCCTAGTAATTAAATATTGGACATATATATTTGAATTCCATCAGCATATATAATGAACTATACTGGTAGTTCATGTGTAAATTTACACCCGCTAGAAATAATGATTGTATCATGTTTCGCATAGACGTGAGGAGACAGGCCTCAGAGCCAGAAGCCTGGCCAAGACAAAAGAAAAAAAGGATCCTTTGAAGTGGGAGGTTTCTTGACTTTTCTTAACGGCTATGTTGTTAAAACCCTCAGCAGAGGCTTGGCAGCCAAGGGACTTCAAGGGCCTAGGTCAGCCTAGGCGGTGTGTAGTCAGGATTAATCGGCCATCTATATATATGTCACATAATTACCACAAAATTAAAACTGAAGATCCATAATCTAGTATTACGAATACTTCACTACCACAGAGCACAAATTTAGAAGTACTGGTCCACAACCACAAAGCATTCAAAACAGTAAAACACTATGGATATAACTTCTTAAATCCACAAGTAGCCATTTATATGGCAAAAATCCAAATCAACCTACTGAAAGCCCTAAAAAGTTCTTTTATACTAAAAACAATACAAGTTTTCTTTAGGAAAACAAGTTAAAATTTTAATACGTTAATCTTTTTCAGTGTTGAGCTAGGCGGGGCCTAGGGGGCCCAGCCAACTTGCCCAAGTCGGGCGCATAGTCGGCAACTTTTGCGACAAAACCGGAAGTGGCGCCAAGTGGTATAAGTCATGGCGGCCAAGGGGCTTCTAGCACCTAAGCACCAATTAAATTCGCCTAGGGGCTGATACTGATAACACAGCTAAACGGTCAACATACGATTCTGTTAAAAACAGGGGTCCCCATTTTGAATGTGTGTGCGAGGGGGTACCTCAAAAAATCTTATAAAAGAAAATTTTCCTAATTAAGCTTTGTGTCTTCTACTGGACCTGAAGACTAGCTGGCTGATATCCAACCAAAAGCAGTTCTTTTGGGTGAGGACTGAGGATGTGCGAGGAGGGCTACATTTTTTGAATGTTTTATAATGATTTCCCTCTGAAAATATGTACAGAGTCAAAGAAGAGAGGATATTTAAAGCCACACAAGCTCTAAATGGACTTCCATTCAGCAACTTAAATAATGAGTGCAAGTCTAGCTGATCAGTACAGTTCCAAAAGATATAAGCTATACCAGACTGTGACTAAAGCACTCACCCTTCAGCACCTTCCAGAGGTTCATTTATTAACTGAAGAAACTCCGCATGGTGCTCCTGAATTAGTCTTAGAAGTTGCGGATTTTGCTTGCTTAGCTCCTGAAGCATTGGCTGTAACAGAGCAAGCACTTTAAATATATCAAATGTGTGCAGGTGGAAGGGAGTGAGGTAAAATTTGATGCACTCCAAGAAAACAACATACGTACCTGCAGAATTTGTGGATTTGCTTGCACCATTGAGCGTAATGCTTGGAACTACAAACCAACAAAAGAATCAATTAAAAAACCATCGCTTTTACAAAACATACAAAACATGTCATCTTTTTATTTTTAAAAAACCAAAAGATCTACACAATATCAGCAGACTTATTTATTTATTTTTGTCTGAGTGTGTTTCTCTCTTTGGAACCTACAACCAGTAAGTTGAGCATATTTCATGATGATTGAAATAAACTGGTGGTCCTTAGACTATTCTACCAAATTCAGATTTAAGGTCATCATATTGAACAAGGTTGCAAGGTAGCCAGAACATATGTCAGTCGACTTCTATCAGGGAAAGTGATTATGATTTGCAGTGATGAGGCTTTAATACATTGACAGCAGAATAGAATTTGCATGTTAGATACTATCATTGGTTATGCTCTGGAAATTTAGAATGTGATCCAGACTATGCTATATTGATTTTTGAAAGACAAATGAAAATCCAACGAATGTTGCAATAAATTTGGCTAGTAATAAGCTTGAAATGCAAATAATTCTCATTAACTTGTTTCTGATTTGAGCCAATCGGACTGTTGAAATCAGTCCTAACCTCGAGGGCTGTGTTTTTGGCATATTTGATTAGCTAGCCTTGCCAAAAGGTTACAAAGGAAGTCCTATAGCCACTATGTCATCATGTTTACACTTTACCAGAGCAGCCAACATTTAGAACCTCCAAAAAAATATGTACAGGATCATCGAAATTGCAGATTGAGCTTCATAAAATAGTACTCCGGAGGCAAACCTCTACCTTAGCACTAATCATTAATTCTATGGGCCACATTCACCACTATATTAGAACAAGAGAGCTTCTAAGAATCAGTTTCTGTTCTACAGTATTAGAAGTTATGTTGCGGGAAAAAATTTATTCACAAGATTTGTTAATTGTTACAAAATCATTTGTTTCAATTTTACAGTCTGGTTGAAACTAAGATATACAATCAACTTCAATCTTCCAAATTGGATTTACCCCATTCGGACGTTAAAATGAAGCTTAGGTAAAAATGTGAATATATATATAAGAAAGAAAGAATCATGTTCGAGTATGTAGATGTGTCACAAAAGTATCAAGGTGGGTTAAGGGAAGAGTAAACCGACCAGGCCATCTTGTCAGTTTCATCCACTTGTCTGAAGGTCGAGTTACCAGCCGTGATACTCCAACACCAAAAAGTGTTACAAACTCACTCATGTGAAATCTTAACCAAAGACTAGAGAAACATTGGCAGGAAAAGGTGGATTGTGAATTTAAAAACTATAACATGACCATTTAAATGTCAGATCACTTTCCCGTCATGTAATTTTCTTTTTTACAGGGACCCTCTAGAATTCCCTTTTTGTAAAATCCTGTTCCAGGATCTATTTTAGCCAGTTCCTCAAAACATCCATGGAAGGAGCAATGCAAAAAAGAGATTCATGACGTCATGCATCCTAACATTACACACTAAGAGTAGTAGATTTTGTACAGATTTGAACAGGATAATTTCCGTCCAGCATACACATATATAACAACAATATTTAAAAAAAATAGCTGACTGTTCTAAATTTACATGGGAGAGACTTCGAATGCAATGTGTGAATATTCAATCTCATGGTTAAGAATATTCACAGGTCAAACTAAATATAACTACATCCAGATATTCAAAACTAAAAGTTTCAGCTTTAAAACGTATATGGCTAGATTGGGAAACAAACCTGTTGGTTGTTTCTTAAGAAATCAAGGGATCCATCCCCACCAACGGCACCAGAATTAAGGGCCTCCTGGAAGAATTCAAGATCAACAATGAGAGAGAGAGAGAGAAGCAAATATTTGCAGGAAATGAGATATCCAGCTGAAGAACTGCATGACCTGTGGAAACATGTTCAGAGGGGAAGAATTAGGTCCTCCAGATAGAGGTGCAGCCCCTGCTAGACCAGTTCCGGTGGTGGGGTTTGCGCCACCCAATTCTTGTACTGGAACAGCAACCTCTGTTGATGCAGGAATACCCTGGAGATACAAGCATGATATCAGTTACCAAACCCCGATAAAAGCATGTACGACAGTACCGTATAACATGGACATACAGAGTACAAATAGTCAACAGCACGTTCTGGATTGTTGTAAGCTGCACGAAGTGCACGGGTGACAGTATCCTTATCCCAGTTACCACCGCCCATATCCATTATTTGTTGAATAGTCTGCTCAAGATTATTACCAGCAACCAAGTTGGATGCAGCTTGTCCATATACATCAGCAGGCACCCTGCAATTAAGATTATTAACTATTACGATCAATCGTAATATGTTAAATCGCAACCCATGTTGTGTTTATTCTATAAGTTGGAACACATTATTGGGTCACCCTTTGGGCCCAACAGAATATACACGCTGCACAAGATATAAGCAAAATAATTGTTTTTCATCAAAAAACTTTTCCTTGGATTACCATATAGGGCCTAAAGGTAAAAATTATCCATTTTTTATCTACCAAAAAATTGAAATATAGGTATCCTAGGGATTGAATTGGCCTAGTTGGCTTCGGCCTTGGAGAGTCAGCATCTATCATTACTAGTGGCTTGGGAGAAAATTGCCAATTGATAGGATAAGTAGATTCATGGATGAGGTATGTTCTATCAGGAATCGAACTCAAGGGCCAAGCACACAGGTGAGTCAAGTTTTAACAGAACTATTAAAATTTGCAGAGTTGCTTTTAGAAATTACTTATAATTACAAGTTAGCCCGTTTTATATCTTATAAAATTCTCTATCAATCTTTTATTTTATTTTTTTTGAGAATTCTATCATTATATATTGTAGATTGACCAAAGATACAAGACTTAATAAAGTTCAAAAAAAAATACAAAGTAGTACAAATGTTAGTAATGTTTTCAAAATACAAATGTCACAATGTCAGTAATAAGAAGTGGCGTAGAAGTACACATACAATTTCAGATACCAGTGGCAGTATGTCTTTTTATTGGAATTTTAGGTACCATTATCAATACACAATTGTGTCAATATGGATACAACAGACCTCTTACAGTGTCTAGGTTAGTAAAACAGTCTGGTGATACAACAAATCTTTATGTTAGTATAATGTCCACTCCATCACAAGGTAATAAGTAATGGCCCAAAAAGTAACATATAGATGCCGAACTAAATAATACCATAACAATAACCAGACTATTTGAGATATGAATTTGTTTTTAGCTTGCACCTAGCTATTGCTTGGCTTTGATGTTGTTGTATTTATTTTGTTTCTGTTTTATAAAATTTGTATTAATCTAGATATGGGAAGTCAGCTGGATAGGGATCAAGAAAAACAAAAATAACCAGCATATAGGAAGCCCATTGATAAATTACAATACAACAAAATCTATTCTTTGGCAGAAGATCTAAGCAATTAAAGACAATTAAGGTAACAGATTGGAAACTGAATTGTAGCTCTTCAAGTTCTGCAAATCAGCAACCACAAAATCTGATACATAGGTACAAAAATATGGCAAGAAATTAGTGACTAGTAAATAAATTGATAATTTAATATCGAAACCATACTCAGTTGTTGCTCTGTCAGAACCAGACACAGCACTCTCTGGGGCCCTATAACATGAACCCATCAAGATGTAAGAATTAAAGTTAATAAATTCAAAAAATAAAAATAAACAATCTGAGATGCATATTGTGTCCACTCACGGGGCCTGGGAAGGAGCTACAGGCGCAGGAGTAGGCGTAGAAGTTGGTGCAGAAGTTGCTACAGTTGCCGTAGACTGTTCGAATATATGCATGAATTTTTAGTGGAAATATAAGAAATTAGAAAAAGATACGCAGAGCACTGAAGATGCACTCAAAATACCTGAGTAGATGAGGCTCCAGCTGAACCTAAGGTTTTACTCTGCAAAGATATCAGAAAAATATGAAGCATAGAAATAGGAATTAAATAGAAAGAATCAAATAAATGAAAACTTCAACTTGCCAGATTATTTTAACGACATTGGAAATAAGCTTGATTAAGATGAGCAAAAAGCTTTAAACAGAAAAAAAGAAACATTTCCAATATGAAAAGCAAAGAGGTGCAGGCATGCATAAATTAGGAAATGGAGAAAATCGGCTACATAGCCACGGCTAACATAAAACCAACCACATGCGAACTCAGTCTAGTCCTTGCATTCTTTCAAAAATAGAGAAAAAATCGAAAAGCCACCTGATAGTGATAAGAACACCTAAGATAAGGGTCTACCCACAGCCATCAAATATCTAACTAGTAAACTCTATACAAATACCCCAACAAGAAGCATAGTATAGGATATCCAAAGCTAACCTTTAAACCGTAAGCCCACACAACAAAGAGAGGGAAACTATCTTTCTTATCTCGAAAAAAAGCCATATACATGCCAAAATCAACAATTAGAAGAAATTATTCACCTCCCAATCAAGATTAAATTGGATGAGTAGATGATCAACTCAATTCTGATGGCTTTGCAAGTTGAACAATGGAACTAGCATCCTATACTGAATAAGGTGCAGCAATCTAAAATTTGATCTATAATAACAAACCCGTGCATGAGGAGGAATCCCCTTGCGTTACCACTGGAGACCCTCTTGAAGAAACAAGGAATCAATCCATGACTTTAGTTAATTTATATTACCAATTACCATAGTGAAAAAGAAAAGTTATACTTGATGTAAAAGAAATGCAATCCATGACTTTTGAGCCATTGACAATCGACCAAATCAGTATCTCTAAGTTAACTTACATAATCAATTACCAAAGCAAAAAGAAAAGTTTTAAAGAGTAACATAACGAACAAAAATTAATCTTAAGGAAGTAAACACACAGACAAACTGAACAGAAGAGGATCTATTAAGGTAAAGAAATGGATCACCTTGCTAAGCATCACAACAAGAAAACCATCTTCACTGACTTTGTTCTCTTCCAACGTAGTTTCGTCTTTCAAGACCTTTCCGTTGTGAATCAGTAATTGTTGTCCACATGGGTAGTTGTCCTTTCCTTGAACATCTTCAATATTCTTCTTGACAGCCATAATCTAGGACAAAAAGAAGATAAATTCCAATTGACCGGTAAGAACACCCAAGTAGGAACATATTGTTTATGTCGTTCAATTCAGCCCATTCAGCATGTAAATGAAAATATGAAGCACCAAAAAGATGAAGTTGTACAACACTCTCGTTTCCTCTTGTTCGTATGCTCTTTAATGAGAGTCCATTGTTCAAAGCAAAAAATAAAAAATAAAAAAAGAAAGAAAAGAAACAGACAAGCAATTACAAGAACCAAAAATGTTGGTAATGGGGTTCCAATTGTTCACTCCTCAAAGCAGTTTGACCGACAATTGAACCGTTCAAACTTCAAATAGAAGTATTGACACTTTTATTCCTCACTCTTACAAGATGCTTAAATTGGAAAAGAAATTAAGATTGAAAAACTTCAAAAATTAAGTGTTTGTTGTCTGCCCTGCGAATATTTATAAAAAAGGAGGGCCTATATTTTATTTTTTTTGCAAAAAACAAGGCACATTTAGTGTTTTATTTGTTTTTTCGTCAATTTTGTAGTAAACAAAAGATTCTATAACAGAAAAAAAAATAAAAATGGATATAGTTTTATTGCAGAAATAAGCTTATGGACTTCCAAACAGACCTAATACTTGATACCATATTTGGTCTGAGCTTTTACTACTCAGAGGAGGGTGGATTTACGAATTGCCAATTTTTTTCTCCTATAAATGAATTAAATTACAACAACAAAAAACCCTTTTTCCTCAAAGAAAAATAACTGTTCATCAATCGAAGTTGCAGTTCATTATCATTTCTAGGGCACTCAATTCCAACAACCAAAAACAGAAAAAAAAAATTACGAGTAATTAGAGAGAGAGGAGAGGAGTACCGTGTCACCGGGCTGAACCCGGATTTCAAAATGGCTGCCTTTCAAGGTCTTCACGGTCAGCTTCATGTCGACCGATTTGAAGAACAAAGCAATCAACAGAACCCTAGAAAAAAGAATGAAAAAGGGAAGCTAAAAAGTAAATTTGTAAATGAAAAGATGAAAGAAAACCCTAGGGGAGTGTTTATGGAGATGGAGATCGTGATTGAGATTTAATATTAGTTGTTAGAGAGAGAAAGGAGTGAGAAACATATGGTGCTAGAGGGGACTGAGAGGTAAATTGTTGAAAATTGAGGAATTTGTTTTACTTTTACAGCACATATAGAGCATATAAGAGCTTGTTTGTTTTTTTCTTAAAACAATCTCTCAATCTGACTCGGGGTCAAAATTGGGCCGAGTCAGATTTCAGATTGTTTGTTTTTTTTATTTGGAGTGTCTGAGTCAAATTTTGACTCAGCAAAAAGTCTGAAAAAGAGTTGATTTGAGTCAGTGAAAATTTTGTACTGAAAAGTTTATCTGAGTGCTGAGTCACTCTTTTTTACAATTTTGTCCTCCATTTGTTTTTAAATGACCGAATTACCTATATTGGATGAGAGCATGACATGTGACAATAGTATAAATAAGGGTAAAAGTGTCAAAAAGTCAGTCAGACATAATTTATTAAAAGAATTCAGATGAAAAAACAAACAAACTTAAATTCAAACAAGTCAGATCCAGATGATCTCAGATCCAGATGACTCAGGTAGTCTCAGATTCAGATTTCAGATTCAGAAAAAAAAAAAGCAAACGCCACCTAAGTAACCTCTACAAGGGCCGACCTACTTACAAATGAAGTGTCCTTGTTTTGAAAAATTTGACATTATTTGGATAATTTGGTTTAGAATTACACTTTACCCCAAATGAGTTTTGCTAGAATAACACCAGAATTTGACACCAAAAGATTACATATGCTTTTTAAAAGTCGAATGAGGGGCTGAAATGGAATAATATTTTTTCAACAACTGTTATGATTGGTTTCCAATCAATAAAATAAGCAGATGTAATCTTAAATGTCAAAATCTGGTGTCCCTGTAGTAATGCCCCAAGTCAAATATCACGTGTCCCACGCATATCCGTATCCGACACGGACACTCCACTCAATTTGAAGTGTCCTTGCTTCCTAGGTTAGGGCCTTAGAGGTTTGAATACGTGGCAGCTGACTGAGCCAGACTCACTACATTCTTGCCACTCATCTTTCCAATGTTATTTTATACACTGGTAGTGCATTTTGGAACGACTTATAAAAGTTGTGCCTGATGCTTATGTGGCATGGTTGGTCCCACTACCATATAAGTTGGAAACCCTTTAAAACACTTTGGAAAAAAAAATGTGGTGGGTCCCACCTTGTCACATAAGCGTCTGGCACCAATTTTGCAAAACTGTCGGTCAAAAAATCATTTCTGTTTTGTACACCCATAAAAAATGTATGAATTCGTTGTTTAATTTTTCACCTTTTTACAACCTTCAATCTACCAAAACAAATGAGTAAAGAGGAAGTAAGGGTTATCGAATCCAAATCTAATTTAGAGCAAATAAATAGCAAAGTTTATGCATATGCAAGGTTCAACATTTTTTTTAAAACAATTTCAAGAGATGATGTTGGTTAACACTAAACATCAAAGAAAATACTTTGATGATCAAATGATGGAAATCTTTGGTTTCCGGTTAGTAACTCAACATAATAGATTTCATTCTTTAAAATTACTAGAAAACTCTCTCTAAAAACTCTTCACTAAAAATAGATTGAGATCTAATTTTTAGTGGATGATTTACAATTAAATTAATTCAAATAAGAAATAAGAACTCCATGAAAATATTGCTTGTACAAATATAAATTATAAACAAGTATTTTATGTCAAATCTGGATGTAAGCATAGTAAATCAGACACTAAGTAGCATTTACTATCAAACAAACTTTGATAAGCACATAAAATCAAGATTACATTATAAGAATTAAAAGAACTAAGCAATAATCATAGGGATTTTAATATTAATGCATAATTAAAGAGATTCTAGAATTGATAAAGAGATTAAAAATCTACCATGAAGAGCTTTCACCTTCCACTAAAGAGTGGAGACTTAACTCTCCATGGATGGAGAATAATAATTAAAACAAATAAAGATCATAAAGAAAGAACCAATTTTCATTAAACTTCAATTTCTTTCTCTCTTT
>MVGT01004399.1:0-29359 GCA_002174775.1 Macleaya cordata
GAAACCTTTGAACTTCGATTCTAGGAAATTCTAGGGTCCAAACTTCGTGGTTTTAGTTCTTATCATCATTTAATAGGACCTTCGAAGAGTGGGCAAAATGATTCCAAGGATTTCGAATTTTTGCACAAAAATGGCTTGTACAACTTGGACCGAAACCTTCGAACTGCAATTCTGAGCAATTCTAGGGTCCAAACTTTGTGGTTTCATTTCCTATCATCATTTTGTAAGACCACCAATGAGTGTGCAAAATTTAGTGCGATTCTGAGGATTTCATATTTTAGCCCAAAAATAGTTTGTACAAGGTGGACCCGAAACCTTTAAACTTCGATTCTGAGCAATTCTGGGGTCCAAACATCGTGGTTTCAGCTCCTATCATCATTTTATAGGACCTCCAAAGAGTGTAAAAAAATTGGTGCGATTCCTAGGATTTCAAATTTTTGCCCAAAAATGGCATGTACAACGTGGACCGAAACATTTGAACAGCGATTCTAGGACATTCTAGGGTCCAAACTTCGTGGTTTCAGTTCTTATCATCAATTTATAGGACCTCTAAAGAGTGTGCAAAATTTGGTGCGATTCAGAAGATTTCGAATTTTTGCCCAAAAATGGCTTCTACAACGTGGACCGAAACCTTTGAACTGCGATTCTGAGCAATTCTAGGGTCCAAACTTCGTGGTTTCAGTTCCTTATCATTTTATAGGACTTCCAAAGAGGGTGCAAAATTTGGTGCGATTCCGAGGATTTCAAATTATTGCCCAAAAATGGCTTGTACAACGTGGACCGAAACATTTGAACTGCGATTCTGAGCAATTCTGGGGTCCTAACTTCATGGTTTTAGTTCCTATCATCATTTTATAGGACCACCAAAGAGTGCAAAATTTGGTGCAATTCTAAGGATTTCAAATTTTTGCCCAAAAATGGCTTGTACTACGTGGACCGAAACCTTTGAACTTCAATTCTGAGCAATTCTGGGGTCCAAACTTTGTGGTTTCAGTTCCTATCATCATTATATTGGACCTCCAATGAGTGTACAAAATTGAGGCGATTCCGAGGAGTTTGATTTTTTGTCCAAAAAGGGCTTGTACAACGTGGGCCGAAACCCTTGGACTTCGATTCTAGGCAATTCTAGGGTCCAAACTTCGTGGTTTCAGTTCTTATCATCATTTAATAGGACCTTCGAAGAGTGTGCAAAATTTGGTGTGATTCCGAGGTGTTTGACTTTTTGCCCAAAAATAGATAGTACAACATGGAGCGAAACCTTTGAACTTCGATTCTAGGACATTCAAGGTTCCAAACTTCGTGGTTTCAGTTCTTATCATCATTTTCTAGGACCTCCAAATAGTGTGCAAAATTTGGGGCGATTCCGAGGTGTTTAACTTTTTGCCCAAAAATGGATAGTACAACGTGGACCGAAACCTTTGAACTTCGATTCTAGGACATTCAAGGGTCCAAACTTCGTGGTTTCAGTTCTTATCATCATTTTATAGGACCTCCAAAGAGTGCGCAAAATTTGGTGCGTTTCTGAGGATTTCGAATTTTTGCCCAAAAATGGCTTCCACAACGTGGACCGAAACCTTTGAACTGCGATTCCGAGCAATTCTGGGTTCCAAACTTCGTGGTTTCAGTTCCTAATCATTTTATAGGACCTCCAAAGAGGGTGCAAAATTTGGTGCGATTCCGAGCATTTCAAATTTTTGCCCAAAAATGGCTTGTACAACGTGGACCGAAACCTTTGAACTGGGATTCTGAGCAGTTCTGCAGTCAAAACTTTGTGGTTTCAGTTCCTATCATCAGTTTATTGGACATCCAAAGAGTGTGCAAAATTGAGGCGATTCCGAGGAGTTTGATTTTTTGCCCAAAAATGGCTTATACAACGTGGACCGAAACATTTGAACAGCGATTCTAGGACATTCTAGGGTCCAAACTTCGTGGTTTCAGTTTTATCATCATTTTATAGGACCTCCAAATAGTGTGCAAAATTTGGGGCGATTCCGAGGAGTTTGACTTTTTGCCCAAAAATGGCTCGTACAACGTGGACCGAAACCTTTGAACTTCGATTCTAGGACATTCTAAGGTCCAAACTTCGTGGTTTCAGTTCTTATCATCATTTTATAGGACCTCCAAAGAGTGCGCAAAATTTGGTGCGTTTCTGAGGATTTCGAATTTTTGCCCAAAAATGGCTTCCACAACGTGGACCGAAACCTTTGAACTGCGATTCCGAGCAATTCTGGGTTCCAAACTTCGTGGTTTCAGTTCCAAATCATTTTATAGGACCTCCAAAGAGGGTGCAAAATTTGGTGCGATTCCGAGCATTTCAAATTTTTGCCCAAAAATGGCTTGTACAACGTGGACCGAAACCTTTGAACTGGGATTCTGAGCAGTTCTGCAGTCAAAACTTTGTGGTTTCAGTTCCTATCATCAGTTTATTGGACATCCAAAGAGTGTGCAAAATTGAGGCGATTCCGAGGAGTTTGATTTTTTGCCCAAAAATGGCTTATACAACGTGGACCGAAACATTTGAACAGCGATTCTAGGACATTCTAGGGTCCAAACTTCGTGGTTTCAGTTTTATCATCATTTTATAGGACCTCCAAATAGTGTGCAAAATTTGGGGCGTTTCCGAGGAGTTTGACTTTTTGCCCAAAAATGGCTCGTACAACGTGGACCGAAACCTTTGAACTTCGATTCTAGGACATTCTAAGGTCCAAACTTCGTGGTTTCAGTTCTTATCATCATTTTATAGGACCTCTAAAGAGTGTGCAAAATTTGGTGCGATTCTGAGGATTTCGAATTTTTGCCCAAAAATGGCTTCTACAACGTGGATCGAAACCTTTGAACTGCGATTCTGAGCAATTCTGGGGTCCAAACTTCGTAGTTTCAGTTCCTAATCATTTTATAGGACCTCCAAAGAGGGTACAAAATTTGATGTGATTCCGAAGATTTTAAATTTTTGCCCAAAAATGGCTTGTACAACGTGGACCGAAACCTTTGAACTGCGATTATGAGCAATTCTGGGGTCCAAACCTAATGGTTTTAGTTCCCATCATCATTTTATAGGAAAACCAAAGAGTGTGCCAATTTGGTGCGATTCTGAGGATTTCAAATTTTAGCCCAAAAATGGTTTGTACAACGTGGACCCGAAACCTTTGAACTTTGATTCTGAGTAATTCTGGGGTCCAAACTTCGTGGTTTCAGCTCCTATCATCATTTATAGGACCTCCAAAGAGTATAAAAAAATTGGTGCGATTCTGAGGATTTCAAATTTTTGCCCAAAAATGGCTTGTACAACGTGGACCGAAACATTTGAACAGTGATTCTAGGACATTCTAGGGTCCAAACTTCGTGGTTTCAATTCCTATCATCATTTCATAGGACCTCCAAATAGTGTGCCAAATTTGGGGCGATTCCGAGGAGTTTGACTTTTTGCCCAAAAATGGCTAGTACAACGTCGACCGAAACCTTTGAACTTCGATTCTAGGACATTCAAGGGTCCAAACTTCGTGGTTTCAGTTCTTATCATCATTTTATAGGACCTCCAAAGAGTGTGCAAAAATTGGTGCATTTCTGATGATTTCGAATTTTTGCCCAAAAATGGCTTCTACAACGTGGACCGAAACCTTTGAACTGCGATTCCGAGTATCTGGGGTCCAAACTTCGTGGTTTCAGTTCCTAATCATTTTATAGGACCTCCAAAGAGGGTGCAAAATTTGGTGCGATTCCGAGGATTTCAAATTTTTGCCCAAAAATGGCTTGTACAATGTGGACCGAAACCTTTGAACTGCGATTCTGAACAATTCTGGGGTCAAAACTTCATGGTTTTAGTTCCTATCATCATTTTATAGGACCACCAAAGATTGTGCAAAATTTGGTGAGATTCTAAGGATTTCAAATTTTTGCCCAAAAATGGCTTGTACAACGTGGACTGAAACCTTTGAACTTCGATTCTGAGCAATTCTGGGGTCCAAACTTTGTGGTTTCAGTTCCTATCATTAGTTTATTGGACATCCAAAGAGTGTGCAAAATTGAGGCGATTCCGAGGAGTTTGATTTTTTTCCCAAAAATGGCTTGTACAACGTGGGCTGAAACCTTTGAACTTCGATTCTAGGAAATTCTAGGCTCCAAACTTCGTGGTTTCAGTTCTTATCATCATTTAATAGGATCTTCGAAGAGTGTGCAAAATTTGGTGCGATTCCAAGGATTTCGAATTTTTGCGCAAAAATGGCTTGTACAACGTGGACCGAAACCTTTGAACTTCGATTCTAGGACATTCTAAGGTCCAAACTTCGTGGTTTCAGTTCTTATCATCATTTTATAGGACCTTTAAAGAGTGTGCAAAATTTGGTGCGATTCTGAGGATTTCGAATTTTTGGTCAAAAATGGCTTCTACAACGTGGATCAAAACCTTTGAACTGCGATTCTGAGCAATTCTGGGGTCCAAACTTCGTGGTTTCAGTTCCTAATCATTTTATAGGACCTCCAAAGAGGGTGCAAAATTTGATGTGATTCCGAAGATTTCAAATTTCTACCCAAAAATGGCTTGTACAACATGGACCGAAACCTTTGAACTGCGATTATGAGCAATTCTGGGGTCCAAACCTAATGGTTTTAGTTCCTATCATCATTTTATAGGACCACCAAAGAGTGTGCAAATTTGGTGCGATTCTGAGGATTTCAAATTTTAGCCCAAAAATAGTTTGTACAACGTGGACCCGAAACCTTTGAACTTCGATTCTGAGCAATTCTGGGGTCCACACTTCGTGGTTTCAGCTCCTATCATCATTTATAGGACCTTCAAAGAGTGTAAAAAAATTGGTGCGATTCCGAGGATTTTAAATTTTTGCCCAAAAATGCCTTGTACAACGTGGACCGAAACATTTGAACAGTGATTCTAGGACATTCTAGGGTCCAAACTTCGTGGTTTCAATTTCCATCATCATTTCATAGGACCTCCAAATAGTGTGCCAAATTTGGGGCGATTCCGAGGAGTTTGACTTTTTGCCCAAAAATGGCCAGTATAACGTCAACCGAAACCTTTGAACTTCGATTCTAGGATATTCAAGGGTCCAAACTTCGTGGTTTCAGTCCTTATCATCATTTTATAGGACCTCCAAAGAGTGTGCAAAATTTGGTGCGTTTCTGAGGATTTCGAATTTTTGCCCAAAAATGGCTTCTACAACGTGGACCGAAACCTTTGAACTGCGATTCCGAGTAATTCTGGGATCCAAACTTCATGGTTTCAGTTCCTAATCATTTTATAGGACCTCCAAAGAGGGTGCAAAATTTGGTGCGATTCCGAGGATTTCAAATTTTTGCCCAAAAATGGCTCGTACAATGTGGACCGAAACCTTTGAACTGCGATTCTGAGCAATTCTGGGGTCCAAACTTCGTGGTTTCAGTTCCTAATCATTTTATAGGACCTCCAAAGAGCGTGCAAAATTTGATGTGATTCCGAAGATTTCAAATTTTTGCCCAAAAATGGCTTGTACAACATGGACCGAAACCTTTGAACTGCGATTATGAGCAATTCTGGGGTCCAAACCAAATGGTTTTAGTTCCTATCATCATTTTATAGGACCACCAAAGAGTGTGCAAATTTGGTGCGATTCTGAGGATTTCAAATTTTAGCCCAAAAATGGTTTGTACAACGTGGACCCGAAACCTTTGAACTTAGATTCTGAGCAATTCTGGGGTCCAAACTTCGTGGTTTCAGCTCCTATCATCATTTTATAGGACTTCCAAAGAGTGTAAAAAAATTGGTGCGATTCCGAGGATTTCAAATTTTTGCCCAAAAATGGCTTATACAACGTGGACCGAAACATTTGAATAGCGATTCTAGGACATTCTAGGGTCCAAACTTCGTGGTTTCAGTTTTTATCATCATTTTATAGGACCTCCAAATAGTGTGCAAAATTTGGGGCGATTCCGAGGAGTTTGACTTTTTGCCAAAAAATGGCTCGTACAACGTGGACCGAAACCTTTGAACTTCGATTCTAGGACATTCTAGGGTCCAAACTTCGTGGTTTCAGTTCTTATCATCATTTTATAGGACCTCTAAAGAGTGTGCAAAATTTGGTGCGATTCTGAGGATTTCGAATTTTTGCCCAAAAATGGCTTCTACAACGTGGATCAAAACCTTTGAACTGCGATTCTGAGCAATTCTGGGGTCTAAACTTCGTGGTTTCAGTTCCTAATAATTTTATAGGACCTCAAAAAAGGGTGCAAAATTTTGTGCGATTCCGAGGATTTCAAATTTTTGCCCAAAAATGGCTTGTACAACTTGGATCGACACCTTTGAACTGCGATTCTGAGCAATTCAGCGGTCCAAACTTCATGGTTTTAGTTCCTATCATCATTTTATAGGACCACCAATGAGTGTGCAAAATTTGGTGCGATTCTGAGGATTTCAAATTTTTGCCCAAAAATGGCTTGTACAAAGTGGACCGAAACCTTTGAACTTCGATTCTAAGCAATTCTGGGGTCCAAACTTTGTGGTTTCAGTTCCTATCATCATTTTATTGGACCTCCAAAGAGTGTGCAAAATTGAGGCGATTCAGAGGAATTTGATTTTCTGCCCAAAAATGGCTTGTACAACGTGGGCCGAAACCTTTGAACTTCGATTCTAGGCAATTCTAGGGTCCAAACTTCGAGGTTTCAGTTCTTATCATCATTTAATAAGACCTTCGAAGAGTGTGCAAAATTTGGTGCGATTTCAAGGATTTCGAATATTTGCCCAAAAATGGCTTTTACGACGTGGTCTGAAACCTTTGAACTGCGATTCTGAGCAATTCTCGGTCCAAACTTCGTGGTTTCAGTTCCTACCATCATTTTATAGGACCTCCAAAGAGTGTGCCAAATTTGGGGCGATTCCGAAAAGTTTGACTTTTTGCCCAAAAATGGCATGTACAACTTGGACCGAAACCTTGGAACTTCGAGTCTAGGCAATTCCAAGATCCAAACTTCGTGATTTCAGTTCCTATCATCATTTTATAGGACCTCCAAAGAGTGCGTAAAATTTGGTGTGATTCCGAGGATTTCAAATTTTTGCCCAAAAATGGCTTGTACAACGTGGACCGAAACCTTTGAACTTCGATTCTGAGCAATTCTGGGGTCCAAACTTCATGGTTTCAGCTCCTATTATCATTTAATAGGACCTCCAAAGAGTGCAAAATTTGGTGCTATTCCGAGGATTTCAAATTTTTGCCCAAGAAAGGCTTGTACAACGTGGACCGAAACCTTTGAACTGCTATTCTGAGCAATTCTGGGGTCCAAACTTTATGGTTTCAGTTCCTATCATCATTTTATAGGACCTCCAAAGAGTGAGCAAAATTTAGGGCGATTCCGAGGAGTTTGACTTTTTACCTAAAAATGTATTGTACGACGTGGTCCGAAAACTTTGAACTGCGATTCTGAGCAATTCTGGGGTCTAAACTTCGTGGTCTCAGTTCCTATTATCATTTTATAGGAAATGCGATTCTGAGCAATTATGGGGTCCAAACTTCGTGGTTTCAGTTCCTAATCATTTTATAGGACCTCCAAAGAGGGTGCAAAATTTTGTGCGATTCCGAGGATTTCAAATTTTTTCCAAAAAATGGCTTGTACACCGTGGACCGAAACCTTTGAACTGCGATTCTAAGCAATTCTGGGGTCCAAACATCGTGGTTTTAGTTCCTATCATCATTTTAAGGGACCACCAAAGAATGTGCAAAATTTGGTGCGATTCTGAGGATTTCAAATTTTTGCCCAAAAATGGCTTGTACAACGTGGACCGAAACCTTTGAACTTCGATTCTGAGCAATTCTGGGGTCCAAACTTTGTGGTTTCAGTTCCTATCATCATTTTATTGGACCTCCAAAGAGTGTGCAAAATTGAGGCAATTCCGAGCAGTTTGATTTTTTGCCCAAAAACGGCTTGTACAACGTGGGCTAAAACCTTTGAACTGCGATTCTGAGCATTTCAGGGGTCCAAACTTCGTGGTTTCAGTTCCTATCATCATTTTATACGACCTCCAAATAGTGTGCAAAATTTGGGGCGATTCTGAGGAGTTTGACTTTTTGCCTAAAAATAGCTCATACAACATGGACCGAAACCTTTGAAATTCGATTCTAGGACATTCAAGGGTCCAAACTTCGTGGTTTCAGTTCTTATCACCATTTTATAGGACTTCCAAAGAGTGTGCAAAATTTGGTGCGATTCCGAGGATTTCGAATTTTTGCCCAAAAATAACTTCTACAACGTGGACAGAAACCTTTGAACTGCGATTCTGAGCAATTCTGGGGTCCAAACTTCGTGGTTTCAGTTCCTCATCATTTTATAGGACCTCCATAGAGTGTTCAAAATTTGGTGCGATTCTAAGGATTTCAAATTTTTGCCCAAAAATGGCTTGTACAACGTGGACCGAAACATTTGAACTGCGATTCTCAGCAATTCTGGGGTCCAAACTTCGTGGTTTCAGTTCCTATCATCATTTTATACGACCTCCAAAGAGTGTGCAAAATTTGGGGTGATTCAGAGGAGTTTGATTTTTTGCATAAAAATGGCTTGTATAACATGGGCAGAAATCTTTAAACTTCGATTCTAGGCAATTCTAGGGTTCAAACTTCATGGTTTCAGTTCTTATCATCATTTTATAGGACTTAAAGAGTGTGCAAAATTTGGTGCGATTCCGAGGATTTCGAATTTGTGCCCAAAAATGGCTTGTACGACGTGGTCCGAAACCTTTGAAATGCGATTCTGAGCAATTCTAGGGTTTAAACTTCGTGGTTTCAGTTCCTATCATCATTTTATAAGACTTCCAAAGAGTGTGCAAAATTTGGTGCGATTCCGAGGGTTTCAAATTTTTGCCCAAAAATGGCTTGTACGACGTGGTCCGAAATCTTTGAACTGTGATTCTGAGCAATTCTGGGGTCCAAACTTCATGGTTTCAGTTCCTATCATCATTTTATAGGACCTCCAAAGAATGTGCAAAATTTGGGGCGATTGCGAAGAGTTTGACTTTTTGCCCAAAAATGGCTTGTACAACGTGGGTCGAAACCTTTGAACTTCGATTCTAGGCAATTTTATGGTCCAAACTTCGTGGTTTCAGTTCTTATCATCATTTTATAGGACTTCCTAAGAGTGTGCAAAATTTGGTGCAATTCCGAGGATTTCGAATTTTTGCCCAAAAATGGCTTGTACTACGTGGTCCGAAATCTTTGAACTACGATTCTGAGCAATTCTGGGGTCCAAACTTCATGGTTTCAGTTCCTATCATCATTTTATAGGACCTCCAAAGAGTGTGCAAAATTTGGGGCGATTCCCAGGAGTTTGACTTTTTGTCCAAAAATGGCTTGTACAACGTGGGTCGAAACCTTTGAACTTCGATTATAGGCAATTCTATGGTCCAAACTTCGTGGTTTCAGTTCTTATCATCATTTTATAGGACTTCCAAAGAGTGTGCAAAATTTAGTGCGATTCCGATGATTTCGAATTTTTGCCCAAAAATGGCTTGTACGACGTGGTCCGAAATCTTTGAACTGCGATTCTAAGCAATTCTGGGGTCCAAACTTCGTGGTTTCAGTTCTTATCATCATTTTATAGGACCTCCAAAGAGAGTGCAAAATTTAGTGCGATTCCGAGGATTTCGAATTTTTGCCCAAAAATGGCTTGTACGACGTGGTCCGAAACCTTTGAACTGCGATTCTGAGCAATTCTGGGGTCCAAACATTGTAATTTCAGTTCCTATCATCATTTTATAGGACCTCCAAAGAGTGTTCAAAATTTCGGGTGATTCCGAGGAGTTTGACTTTTTACCCAAAAATGGCTTGTACAACGTAGATCGAAACCTTTGAACTTCGATTCTAGGCAATTCTAGGGTCCAAACTTCGTGGTTTCAGTTCCTCTCATCATTTTTTTTCTTGTTAGCCTTCGTTCCTCTCCTATAAAAGTCTCGGAGCTCTTGTCCTTTCATCTCCTTCTTCCTTCCGAAAATACGCTTTAAAACTCTGAAAAACTTGTCGGTTGAATATAGAATGAATCTCTAGTACATGAAAATTTTCCCCTGCTGGGGGCAAATGCAATTCTTTAGATTAGACTTCCAAAGGTTCTTCAAGAAGATAAACTTGTGGTTGAATCATCCTGTAGGAGAGTTTTCAGCAAAATCGGTCAAGTCTTTATGTGCTGCAGGTGCATCCTCTTCTTCCTCTTTAGCCCCTAATTCTTTGGATTAGAAAAGGTTTTGGAGTGAAGGGTATTCTCCCAAGAGCTCACATGTTTGTTTGGAGATTGTTCACTAACTCTATCGCTTCTAATGTTAACATTGCTCGGCATGTATCAACTGTGGATCCCTCATGCTCTTTCTGTCAATCTGACCTAATACTATTGACCACTTATTCTTAAATTGTGACGCAGAACCTCATCTGATTGAACTCTTTCAGCTTTGGCTTGAAGATGGCTTAATCTGGCTTGTAGTGTAGTAGCATTTGGAAAGCAAAGAAATAAACTCGTTTTTTGAGGAGAAAGTAGTAGTGGAGCGTATTATTTCTACAGCTGTTTCTATCTATAATGAGAACAATTTTGAGTCCCAATGCGACTCATAATTGGTCGGCTCCGCCTATGGGGTCGATTAAAGTGAATGTAGATGGTGCTACCAAAAATCAGGACATTGCAGCAGGTGTTGTGGCGAGAAATAATCGCCTAGATGTTATTGAATTTCAAAAATTTTTTACCCAGGTGGTTGGTTGGGTGTTGATTTACCTATTGAAGCAGAAGGGCGTGCATTTCTCAAGGGATTGGAATTGGCACATCGTTTAGGTGTTTCATCAGTTATTATTGAGGGAGATTCAGGCTTAATGGTGGAGTTTATTAAGGGGTTGCAAAGGAAAATCATATTCCTAGATCTGGATTGCCAGTTTATGTTGCGTCATTTTAATTCTGCTATTGTTAATCAAATTCCTTAGATCTGCCAACAAAGTGGCTCAAGCTTTGGCTGAGGTTGCTATCGAATCTCAATCTTGTAATACTTGGGCTGCCTCAGTTCCAACTTGTATCTCTAATCTTGTTAACCATCAATCACAAGCTCGGATATTTGACTTCATGAATTGCTTCAGTTTCCTTTCAAAAAAAATAAAAATAAATAAAGAGTGTAAAGACATAAAAAATCATACTCTCTGGTTTCTAGTTCGGTCCATCTTGGCCCGACTTTGTCAAACCCTAAGAAGTGTCAAACCCTAGGAAGTGTGAGGAAAACATCCTCACTAAAAATCATCCCTTCGATTGTATCCAAGTGGACCTCCTTGTAAGGGTGTTTGGCCTGGACACCGTTTTAAAGTTGTCCCAGTAGCAGCATTCCAAGTTTATTAGTATGAAATCCATTTACATCAATGGGGAACATAACCAAATATTCATGGTTGTTTTACCTCTTTGGTACCCAATATTGACCTGAACTCGAACACACACACAATTACATGGGTTTCAACTCTGGGTATTTTGGTTTCCAACCTGACCTGATAAGGTTTAAAGTCTCATCTCGACTGAACCTTTAGGTTTTAGATGAAATATCGAAACATTCTGGACGAGACATTCTAAAAAAATACATGAACACCGAAACAAACTCACATGGTTTCATTCTGGGAAATACCAAAATCAAAACAAAAGTTTTCAAAACATTCGGAAATTTGAACTATGTGAAGCAGATATATACCTGGAACCGATCAATCTGTGGTGGATCGGTGGTGACGATCCACCACCTGCAGGAGAAGAATAGCAACCTGTTATGAATCGATTCACAAAAGGTGTTCATAAATCTTACAATGAAAAACACCTGCTACAATATTAGACTATATTCTGGAGCAATTTCACCATATGTAGGCTGTCAAAATGGAATAACTTAAACATGGGGATCCCACCACCCCTTTGATATTAAGATCCACATAAATTTCACCTAAAGTTGCTCATCAAAATAAAAAAAAAAGGCAAAAGCACCAAATGCGATCAACCGTTCTCTTTTCAAATTGAAGAACCCTAAGTAAGAAAAACTCAAAAATCGGAGTTATATATGATGTACCCCTTTTTTCTACTCATGGACCTTCTGAATTCCTATCAAACGTGCATAATCCACCCACCTGTACAAACAAAATGAACATTTTGAGAACTGGGGATGAAAAAGATAAGTTTGTCATGACATGTCATGTCATGTTGAGATTCCAAAGTAGAGTTGAATCTTACAATAATGATCCCAAGAAAGTGTTGCCTGTTCGGACAGCGAAGCAGATCGCACTAAGTACAAGCTTGTGCTGGTGTAGCAGGGGCTCTAAAATTCGTTGTTCAATTACACCAGCCAATAGTTGGTACCTGTTTTGCATAAGAAGAAGCTGCCGTCAGCAAAATCTGTGTGTGTACTATGTCTATATGGTCTCAGAAACTAGATACATAACAAGGACAACCCATTTAGTATTTGCTATGTGAGTCATGTGACTGTGTCAAATACATGCTGGCATAACAAATCTTATATTTGCCAGAAGATTCTGCTTACAGGTTTATGGTTCATATCATTTAACTTATATCAGCTTATCTGAATATTTTCTTTTTTACGTTCATAGTTCAAGTCAAAAATTTTCTTTCTTTTTTCGTTGGAAAAAAAAAATCACAGTTTTCAACATATAATATGAGATCAAGTCTACGGCTGTGAAGAAAAAATGGGTTTTGAGAATTCAGCAAGTTTAACATTTTGTACGAGTGTTTTGGGAGGAGCAAGTTTCTTCCCTCTAAATTTTCTAATAAATATAATAAGAAGGGTTTTAGCTAGAATGCAAGAGAATCCTCTTCATCTTGGGAAGAAATTCAACCAGACAAGTTTTAAGGATGGTACCAGATTAAAAAGTATAGGCTACACGAGATTATGCACATGTATTAAGAAACTACATGAGTGGATGAAGTAAAGAAAGCTGAAAAAAAGGTTGCATGGAGGCTGCAGAAAAAACTACGAATAAAAATAAATAAATAAATAACAAACCCACATACCTAAGATTGCTTGAAACTGCCATATAAACACCATAGGCAACACTGGTTGATACTATAGGAATCTCTTCTACTTCACCCACAGAAGACTTGTCAACAGCCGTTCTTGCTTTAATTAAGGCATTTGTTGCAGCTGTACCAACCTACAAAGTTGTGTTCTATCATAATTCATCATAGGCCAGCACTTCTTAACATATAAAACGTTGAAATAAGTTGTTACCACCTCCCACAAACTGTAAATAGAAAGATACTGGAACAATTTTTAATACAATCAGAAGTAATACGACAGAAGTTTGATATGAAGCAATGGTTAAATATGATAATTCAGATTTTTCACGTCTTTCAACTTTTCATGAGGTTAGCGGTGTTGGAAGGGGTTAAGTCACTATACATCTATATATATATCACTTCAATTCATCTGGAATGTGCTCAGTAAATTAGCAGTGAGAATAAATGTAACACAAGGGTTAGCTGGTCACACATCCTGTTACCATCTAGGATAGTTGTACTACTAAGTCTAGTACTACAATTTTTATGCGGCCAACGAAGTTCAACTCATATTCTAAAATAATAAGAGAATCAGTGTAGTCAAATCTTCTTTAGGATCAATAAAATGAACTTATAGAAGAATCCAAGAAGGGAAGAATCTCTAGAGTACAATAGTGAACAAGGGCTGGCCAGGGGGGAATGGAAGTTGGCGTTAAACCAAGATAACCAAGAATCTTCCCTTCATACAACAAAATGCTAACAATTATGTGCCAGTCAAAAACAAAATCTTCAAATCTGATCCCCAAAACTCATCTGATACAGTCATCCAGTAAGTGTCTAAAGCTATGTAACAACAATTCGGATAGTGTCTTGTTGGACTGGTATGAGGTGTCAGAAACGGCGCCGTGGAAAAAAGCGAAAATGCATAGACGGCGGTATACAAATATATACATGTCTTAGTTATTATGTGCTTTATATTTCAGTAATAATTTATACTTATAGATCTAACCATTTTACTCAGTAAGCACATGATATTAACTAATTAACCTAGAACAATATATCATGTTCTAACATTGTTATGTTCAAGTATACACAAGATCTAACACTATTATGTGCAAGCAACCGCTGCCGTGTCCAGATGTGTCGGTCACATGTCATTTCCTGCAAGGGATTTTCACCTTGTAAACACAAATTAAAAAGATAAATGTTTTTTGTAATATTAGTTTTTAATGTTTCCAAATTTTATGAAATCAATAAATGGATTATATGATGAGATATATTATGATAAATCACATATTTATAAACAACAGAATACATATTATCTAATCTTATATTTACTCCAAAGAGAACTTCAATTGGAAAAGGTAAAACTCATAATTGATGGCAAATGCTAATGAATATCATGCAAAGAAAAAAGATAACGAACAAAATTTTGGAATTTGTGCGCAAGTAATTGAATTCTAACATGTTTCAGATATAACAATACAACATGCTTTTACATCATGAAGGTTATGTAATACCTTATCTTTTTTCTTTTTCTTTTTTTGATAAATTATAAGTATGTAATACCATATCTTCTTTTTTTTGGTTATGTAATACCATATTTCATATAATAATAATGCAGAGTTGCAACTCCAACCCACAAAAATAAAATGTGGCACATCTGGATTCTGGGACCACTACCCATTCAAGAGGTTGTCAAAACTAATTTTTTTAGTCTATAAAGGCACAGAAAGCTATAAACTTAAGATTTCTTCTTCCTCACGACCTTTAAAGATATGGGAAAAACTATTATAAGTTAAATTGTCTATTTTTGTAGATCTACAAGAGGTGTTTTTAACGGTTATGTGTAATGCTTTTCCATCTGTATCATACATAAAAGAAGTAAAGAAAAAATGAAACACAAGTACAACACATAAAGGAATATCATAATTCCTTCCACGAGTTGTACTGATAAAAGCATTACATGACGGAAAATGTGGTATAGTACATACCATTTTTAAAACCAATGATTATCTCAACAACAAGTACTCACAGCATTATAGTTCAGGCTACTTGAATATGGATATTGAAACAGATTCGACAAGTGGGGATACGACTTGAACATTTACCAAAATTGAGACACAAATATGGGTATAAAGCCATAGGAAATGTGTCTGTGTATATATAAATTTATATAAATGTCGATTATCATAGTAAAAAATCAGCCCATTCTAAAACCTCTAACCCCCTCAAATTAGCCCTCAAAATTCGGCAAATTTTAGGCGTTTTTTACCATTGATTTCCAATCAACTTTTGATGGGGTAGAAGTTTAAGAATGGGCTGACTTTCGGATATGATGATCTACATAGTAAGAAGAACATCCTAACTGAAATTCAGCCATTTGATCATCTTTATGTGGACCCTACAAGGGCAGTGTCGGCGTGTGTAAACTTTTAGTGTCATGGAATCCTGCCTTATATTTACACCTATAGTCAGTGGCGGATCTATCTTAGTGAGAGGGTGGTCAGTTGACCACCCCATTTAATAAAGTTAGTTCAATATATTTCATAGTTGACCACCCTATTTCTTCATGGTCCATAGTTTCCCATCCAAATTATCAAGTGGAAGGATATTGCACAATACCTTATTGTGCTATTTTTTTTGTAGGGTCCACATAAAGATGATCCAAATGCTAATATTAAATGAAGATGTTCACCTCATCATGTAGATTATCATTATTAGAGAACAAGTTAATTCTAGAATATCTAACTCTCTCAAATTAGCCCTTAAAAATTAGACAAATTTTATGCATCTTTGTTTGACCATTAATTTTCGAATGAAAAAACTGGTGCAATCTCTCTCATCATTTTTAAAACATTCAATAAAATTACATTTTCAGTATCAAACTTATGTGCCGATAGATATTAAAAAGTGTGTTTATCGTTAATCTTTTAGAACCCCGTAGAAGACAAATTAATTCACATTAAAAGACAAGATGGGTTCAATCTCTCTCTCAATGAATTGCTAAAATTCACCCAGTCAACTTTGACTCGGTAGACATTAATTTGACCACCCCAAACAAAATTCCTGGATCCGCCACTGCCTATAGTACACACTGTTGTCCGTATTATACTATTATATGATACTGGTACCTTCATCCTATAGAGGCATCCAGGTATAACAGACCATAAACATAAAAGAGCTAGACAAAGAACAGAGTGCTAAAAAATTCACCATTTAGAAACTCGAAAGCACACGGTACTAGCTAGTGAATGACAACAAAAGTGAAACTTCTAGAAGGCTTAATCTAAATCAGTAATGGTCTAAATAAAGGAACTATGTTGTTAAAGTCCTGGGCGGAGGCTGGGCGGCCAAGGGACGCCTAGCGCCTAGGTCCTTCTAGGCGAGGCCTAGTCGGGATTAGTCGGGCATATATAAATATAATTATATAAATTCTACAAAAAAATATTAAAATAAAAACTCATAGTCAATCAGTCACGCATATAAATAAAATCACTAATCAGTTAATTATATAGGTTTAAAATCAAATCAACAAAGCAATACAACATGCCGGAAAAAATTGAGTAATACAGCAGGCTGGAAAAAAATAGAGCAATAAAAAAGCAGAGAAAAAAAGAGAGAAGAAGAAAAAGAGGGAGAAGAAGAAGAAGAAGACAACAGTAAGTAGATGACGAAACACTCCCATTTCCCTTCCTTTCTTTTCTTCTTTTTATTATAAATGGATGGCCTTTTTCATTAAAATCCCTAAAAGAGTTTGTTATTCCCAAAAGAGGGCCTAAACAATAAAATGTTTTAAAAAAAACCCCTTAAAATTTTGTTATTAAAATTTTTTATTTTAAAAGGGCCTAGTCAGCGCCTAGGGGACCAACCGCCTAGCCCTATTCGCCCGCCTAGGCCTCGATTTTTTGGGCTTGGCGACCATGGACGCCTAGGGGCCATGGCGTGGCGGCCAAAGGGCGCCTAACGCTTAGGCAGCGATTAAATCCGCCTAGGCCCTGACTTTAATAGCATTGTAAAGGAAAGATTGGCCTACCAGAGACGCGCTGGTCCCAACTGCAAAAAGCTTTGCCCCATTACGCTGCAGAACAAATCTCGGAATTATAAGACCCGTGGATTTATAAACATCAAGATTAGAATTTATAAGATAAGAACAGCATTAAAGAAAATATGTTGACCTTACCATAATTGATCCTAGTCTCTGTAAAAATGAGTAAGATGTTCCAGATAAAGCAATCTGCAAAGAGGAATAAAGACCATATAAGTAAATTTATAACATTTACAAAGATGAGGTTTACAAAATGTTCAATCAGTGCTACGCTTGAGAAACCAAACATCAGTGCTACGCTTGAGAAACCAAACAGCAACCTGAAAGGCATTATCAGGACAGCTATGGAAGAACTTAGCAATAGACCCAGCATTGACTGCAAGGGGTGGCCGAAGAGAAACAGTAGGAGCAGGAAGCCAGACGAGCATAAAATCTGCAATTATGGCCATCACCTAAGAAGAAAGTGACAAGAAAGGCAAAGAATCTAAGATTCTAAATAATTGAAGGAGAATTTGAACGATGCATAATCAACTAACATAGCCAATATTAAAAAAATGTGGCACACACAGTAATCCTTTTGCAACTAGGCCAGACACCTGGCAAGAAGATAAAAAGAAAAACAGTACTTCCACAAAGAAAAAGTATATAACCTGTAAAACAAATTCAAGTTAATCTCCCACCATTATTGGACATAATAGACCATCTAATATAACTAAAACTATCACAAAAGGCCAGATACCCTCGTAAAACTAAAAGACAGGAATTGTCCAACAGACTTTGAAAGCTTCAAGTAACTACACAAGAATAGGAAATAAGACCTTTTCCACACTCAAAAGGAGTTCAGCTATTCATATCTTAGGAGTTACCAAATCCTGGAAGGTTATTCTATTATCTTTTTCTTTTCTATTGATTAGCATTAGGTAGTTGTCGACTTGACTTATTCAAGATTAGAGAGAGCGATTAAAAGGTAGAACAGCTTCCAGGTAAAAAACCATTTTTACTATTTTTTTTTCCTAAAATTTACTTTTCAAGATTGAATGTTTATATGGAGTAACACAGAGAAGCTTAAACTTGTATTTTGAATTTAAAAAAGTTAACCCCATCGATTTTGACGTTTTATACTTATTCATCTTTTCTTTCTTTTCTTTTTTATGGCCATTCACTAGTCATTATTTTAGGAAAAACATAAAAATGGTCATTTTTCGTGGAAAAAAATGAACTTATCCAAAAATGCCATTTCTGAAATGGTTTTGTTCGGTAGTCTTACAAAAATGTTTCAGAATAAGAGTTGGATATGCGAGAGATGTCCATCTACTCAAACTCTAGGTCAGTGTTATTTAATCATATACAATTTTGAGCTTGTACACTAGTCTAATGGTCCTTGGCACAAGCTACAATGATGCTTCAAAAGAATCAAACGAAACCCAAAAGCAACACAAGATGTACAACTACTGTTACATTTTTATCATGAGAAGAGACATACCACATCTGCAACAACAAAATCCAGCTCCTTCATAAAATTTTCTCTCCGCCGCTCATATTCTGCTGCAGTCTAGGAAATTTAAGATGAAGATACTTAGTGTCTCAACAGGTACAAAAACTTCATTCACAATGAAAGATAATAATAGAAACCACAATAAGTTTTATCAAAAGAGGCATGGAATGGCATTACATTAGACAAGATGAAAAAAATATACATTCCCAGAGAAAACAGTTCTAGCTAGAAGATGCGTAACTTTGCATCTTCGAGAACCAATCAAGAAATACTTGCAGCTAATAACTTTTGCAGTCAATCAATAACAAATCAGGATTCTATAACTTAATTACTGCCTTGGAAATACATAGGTACCAAAAAGCTTTAACTTCACACAACAAGCTTATCCATCGTAAGTTATCATGATCAAAAGAAATTTCATATTCGAAAAAGAAATGCAGCATTAGACAAGACAAAAACAAGTGAAGTAGCAATGAGATGACGTACTTAAAACTGTGACATCAACCAAAATAACAACTTAAGACAACAATGAGATCAGAAGTTGATTGATAATAATATATTCAATTGAATATATTTCTTCCGACATTTTTTTATTTTTTTGCAAAATTATTCCTTTTTTTTTTCTTTTGCACCTTACACATGTTTTATATTGTCTACTTCAAAATATTCAATTCAGGCTTGTAATCGACTAGTTGCCAAGTCATTAGACCTCAGAACTGTGCAACCTAGGAACAAAAACTCCGAGCATCTTCAACTTCATAGAAACACCCAAAAATTCCAGAACTTTTCCCATATAAATCTCCATCGCAACTCTGTTTATAGATTAATGCGATATACGAATATGTCAAACAGTATTCTCTTTCAAACATCCCAAACAAAGTTTAAGCAGCCTACAAAATCATCAAGCAAGCCCCTTGGACCTCCTAGCTTTCCCAGGGATGAAGAAAAATGGGTGAGAACAAGTTGGGATTGGAGACCACAGTCACCAGCTCACTTAAACAAAATATCCATTAAGAAGAACATTATTATGAAATTAGTGCCTGCATATAGCAAATTCTAGGTTGCAAACAGGTCCCCCCTTTGATAAACACCCTTAACTCCCTTCTCCTATTAAACCATCCACATTTTAGCAAATTAGAACGCCCAAAATGAAACGACTGATAGAGCACAGAGCTGGAAGTTGCTGTCTTTCCTGTAATCGAGAAAAAGTTCAAAAAAAAATACACAAAGCTATTCAACGGTATAATATCTATCAACAAATTTAAAGCGAAAGATATATTGCAAAAAAAAAAATTCGGTTATTATTTTGTTACTTTTGGAAGGAGGTTTTGGGGCCTGTATGCTCTAGGGGATAGCGGGCTGTTTTTAGTTTCCTGTCGTATACCTTTTCCTCTTGTAATTTCTTGCCTTTTCGGCTCCTCGAATAAAGTTTTGCCTTTATCAAAAAAAATATATATATTGCAAAAATTATGACGACGGATCAAAAACAATTTCGCAGAAATGATCAACCAAAGACTACTCGCTCAAATCAGTAAGATTTACTAATGCAACAAATCATCATATTAGCCTACAAAATCATGAAATTGAAGATCAAGAAAATCATCTGAAAATCACAAAAGTAAAGAGGAATATCGGCAGAAAAATGGACCTTAGTGAAGATGCCGACGCCGCATTCCATTCCAACTTTAGCTAAGAAGAGATCATCAGCCAACAAACGCTCCTTAAACCCACCAAATTGAAGCAACCACCGGAAAATTGCGGATTTCTCCAAGTCAACGTAGCGGTGCACAATCGATGCCGGAACCCTTCCATCCACAATTGCCGATGCAAGATCCGATGGCATACTATCCAATGACCTCCCTATCTCCGCCAGTGCCAGAACAGCCTCCGCCTTGTTCTTTTCATTTGCATCATCTCCACTGCCACCACCACCGCCGCCGCCTCTACTGCCGCCGCCGCCAATTACACCACCAACATTACCACCACCGGACAAAACTACGATCACGGGATTTCTACTCTTCCCCGCCGCCTGCCATTTCAACAAGGAGGCGGAGACGCTGGTGGAGGAGGAGGTGGTGGTGAGGCGGCGGGTGGAATCAAAGGAGGAAGATGAACGGTGGAGATTGAGTTTAGGGAAACTTAAAGAGCGTGTGGATGGACTGAAACCGGCGGTGATCGTCATAGGCATAATAAGGTGTTAAGGCGTGAGGCGCTCTCTCCTCCTCTTCCTCCCCACTAGTTTTGTTGTTGGTACTACTTGATGTAGAGAGCGAGTGTGTGAGTTGGTTGGTAAAACCTGTAATGAGTGGGTGAGCAAATAAATAAATCGTTATTACTTTTGGTGAATGAAATGGGACATTTTTTTATGGTTCTGCATCCTTCTTATAAATATTTGGTAGTAGGAGATTTTAAGGTCAACTTTTTCGGCGGTGGTATTATCGTTAAGTTTGTCCCATATAATTTGATAATAAATATAAGTACGTTGTTATTGGCAGTTTCTTTGTGCCTGTTGGTGGGTGCATTTTCTGTGTTCCTAGGTGACAACGTTCTTAGCGGTTTTTCTACGCTTTTTACACTCCCACTGCATGTATCTACGCCATAATATAACCTGGACAATAGTCTCCTTCAAAAAAAAATAAATATGCAACTTTTTTTTTTGGAATGAGCCAATAAGGTACTGCCAAGTGTGCAAGTGTAAAGCAAAACTTTAAAGATAATGGGCCCATTTTCTATCTTTGAGACTACCGGTTGAGTTTTGTCCTGTAGAGAGAAATATCAAGAAGAGTGCGTGTATGGGCGAAAGTTCTTATTAATTTGATGAGTTGACCTAAAACTTCGGAGATTCCAATATCTGCGGGAGGGGGATCACAAAAAGAAAGGGAAATGAAACTTGGTACCTACCTCAACCTACTACTTCCTACTCATGAGTACTACTGAGTATTGATACAACACAAAAATTATGTTGTAACATCCCGCACCTTGGGTGTACTTACATTCCACTTAGGTGTAAATATCCAAAGCCCGGAATATTATTTGGATGGGTTTTGAAAGTAATTTGGGCTAACAGACTTGGGCTCAATCCATTTGAGTCCAATTAACAGGTCTAAGTCTAAGTTAAGTAGCCAACTAAGGCCTACTTCTAAGTCAACACATAGTTGACCTCAATTTTTAAATATCTAGGAGATATTGTGTGCTAACTAATTCAATTCAAACTTGAATTCCAAAATAGTTTCCTAACCAATTAGATTATATTCCATCTCTATCTAATTTAGTTAGGAGAAGTCAAAACCTTAAATGAGGATTTATTTTATCCATTGGATCAACCCATCTAACGGTGAGAAAAATAAGGAAAAGATTTTCCTAAAACACCCACAAGACTTATTTTTTATCCCTAGGTTACCCACGTTTTCTTTAGTATATGCGTGGGGTCCACACGGTATTTACTATGCATTAACATATCCTATTGATTGTAACTATGTATAGTTACGTAAATATATGAATATGTATGCATTACATATATATATATATATATATATATATATACATGTATATATGTACTCATCAACCTCATCACTATCATCTCCACCGTCAACCCCATCTAAGGGTCGGAATTGCTTTTCAACCTTTCGACCTTCATGGTTTCTCCATGTACATCATATAGGTTTTCATCTACATACATATACACACCATGTGCCAAATCTCATGTCATCTTACACATAGTACAAAAATCGCATCCAAGGGTTAGAATCACTCCATGAACCCACACATTCATCACACATAAAATAACATGCGGCACTTCCCTTTACATATGCATGGTGCCACTAGGCCATGCACGTTCCTTACGTAGTCACCATGTATGCATGCATGGTAACGAGTCACCCTTCTTTGGATGTGGTAAGTTCGTTGGGCTTAATCCATGGACCTCACAAGGTCCACCTAATAACTTTTTAGGGTGTTACATTATCACCCCCTAAAAGAAAATTTTGCCCTGAAATTTAAAACTTCTAGGCCTCGGAATTACCTGTAAAGAACTCCGGTACTTAGTTTGCATTTCCTTTTTCGATTCTCGTGTTGCCTCCTCTGGCCCATGGTGTTGTCACTGAACTTTTACAAACCGCTTTGTTTTATTGCAAAGTTCAAGTTCTTTGGATTGCAGAATCCGGATAGGTTCCACTTTATAACTTACGTCCTCGCTCATTTGTACATCCTGCCACTCAATTAAATGGCCAGGGTCCGAGTTATACTTTTGTAACATAGAAACGTGAAACACATTGTGTACCTTCGCCAGTTGTGGTAGTAGGACCATGCCTTATTCTAACTCCCCAACTCGTTTGAGAATTTGGAATGGTCCAATATACCTCGGGGTAAGTTTGCCTTTGTTCCCGAATCGCTTGACTCCAAGTCGAGGACTAACTTTCAGGAACTCACAGTGGGGTTCGTCAAGGTCCTAGGATTCCTTTCTCTCGGACCTCTATCCAGCACAGTGGGGTTCGACAAAGTCTCCCATACAGTGCCTCATATGGCGCCATACCCATACTTGCCTGATTGCTATTGTTATAAGCAAACTCCACGAATAGTAATTGATCGTGCCAGTTCCCTATGAAATCTAAAGCACAAGCCCTGAGCATGTCCTCTAGTGTTTGAATTGTTCGTTCGGACTGGCCATCTGTTTGCGGACGATGTGTCGTACTGAGATCCAGTTGCATTCCCATTACTCTCTGAAAACTTTCTCCAAAACTTGGAGGTGAAAAGTGGGTCTCTATCCGAGACGATTGATGAGGGCACGCGGTGGTATTTCACGATCTTTCGGATATACAACTCACTTAAAGTAATCGAATCTGTACTTCTTAGGGCCAAAAAGTGTGCAGCCTTCGTCAGTTGATCAACAATGACCCACACGCTATCGAAACGGTCATTGGTCTTAGGTAAGCCCCTCACAAAGTCCATCATGACAAAGTCCCATTTCTACTCCGCTACACTGAGCGACTTTAGTGGTTCTGTCGTCTTCTGGTGCTCGATTTTCACCTGTTGATAGATAATGCACTTCGAAACATACAGATTTTTCATTCCCTTCTACCAAAGATGCCGTTTAAAGTTATTATACATCTTTGTGCTCCCCGGGTATATGGCAAAAACTGATTCATGAGTTATAGTCAGGGTCTCCTTTCTAAGTGCTTCATCCTCTGGTACACATAACTTTCCTTGGAACTTTAATCCTCCATCGGTTCTTTGTGTTCATCCTTTGAAAGCCTCGTTAGTGCCAAGTTTTCCCAGAACTTCCAATAGCTTGATGTCCTGCTTTTGGGCCTCCACGATTCGCTTGATGATTCCCAGTTCTGCCACCATGTTGGCTAAGTATGCTTTCCTGTCACCTTTTTCTACTTGTAGATCATACTCATCCATCGTCTAGAGCATCATAGCGACTGTTCCTTGATGCTTCCTATTGAGTGCATCTGCTACTACGTTTGCTTTCCCTGGATATAATTCAGGGTAAAATCGTAGTCCTTTAGAACCTCTAACCATCTCCTTTGCCTCAAGTTCAGGTCCTTTTGCGTGAAATTATACTTCAAACTTTTATGATTTGAGTCTTCAAAGTTCTCTCCGTAGAGATAGTGCGTCCAAAGTTTCAGCACTAAAACCACTGCTGCAAGTTCAAGGTCATGAGTAGCATAGTTTTTCTCGTGCTCCTTGAGTTACCGTGACGCGTATGCCACCACTTTTCCTTCCTGCATTAGAACTCCACCTAAACCAATCCTCGATGCGTTGCAGTATACGATGTATCCGATCCCTAGTTCAGGTGTCACCTGAATCGGTGCCTTTGTCAGTTTCTCCTTGAGCTTCTCGAAAGATTCTTCGCACTCCTGACTCCACTCGAATTTTACACCCTTCTTAGTGAAGCCGGTAAAAGTAGCTGCCAGTCTTGAAAAATTTTCAACTAACCTCCGATAGCAGCCGGTCAAGTCTAAAAAACTTCAGATCTCAAAGACACTCTTCGGTCGTTCCCATCTCACTACTGCTGCAATCTTTGATGGGATCAACCGCGATTCCTTATTCAAATATTACATGCCCAAGAAATAACACTTTGGTCATCCAGAAGTCACACTTGCTCTTTTTGGCGTACAACTAATGCTCCCTTAAGATTTGCAACACGGTCCTCATGTGTTCCTCATATTCTCCCCGAGTCTTTGAGTACACTAGAATATCATCCATGAATACTACCTCAAAACGATATAGATAGGGTCGAAAGACCCAGTTAATCAAATTCGTAAAGGGTACTGGTGTGTTGGTTAACCCGAAGGGCATCACCAAAAATTCGAAATACCCATACTTTGTTCAAAAGGTTATTTTTGTGATATCCATCTCTCTAATCCTGAGCTGATGATATCCCGACTGCAGATCAATCTTCGAGAAAAAATCTAGCATCTTTCAATTGGACAAAAAGATCATCAATTCTAGGAAGTGGGTATCTATTTTTTATTGTGACCTAGTTGAGTTGTCGATAGTCAACGCACAGTATCATTGACCCATCCTTCTTCTGTACGAACAATACCAGTGCTCCCTATAGTGACGCATTTGGCCAGAAGAACCCAAGTTGCTGCAGTTCTTGTAATTGCTTCTCCAACACTTTGAGTTCTTGGGGTGCCATACAGTGGAATAAAAATTTTCTTCGTTCCTGGTTGCAAATTGATTACGAATTCTATCTTTCTCTGGGGAGGTAAGCCAGGCAATTCCTCAGGGAACACATCCATGTACTCATGTACGATGGGAATATTTCCTTCTTGATGGTAACAAAGCACTATGTTCATTAGTGAACTTACACCTTACTACACCGGTAGTAATGTATCAATACCCTTCTTCCTGTCTCCTCGGACCGACATCCCTTATCTGTCTGGTGAAAATATGGTAACCTTCTTTTCATAATAATCGAAGATCACACAGTGGAAGGACAACTAGTCTATTCTCAAAATCACATCATACTCAAGCATATTCATGAGTATAAAATCTGCTGCTAATTCTTGATCAGCAACCTCAATAGGACACTCCCTACACATCTTGCTTAGTGCTATAGTTCTCCCTACAGGAGATATAATGTGTAGGAAATAACCTCGAGATGTGGGTTCAAACCTAAGTGAGGTAGCAAAATGCATAAACACATATGAGTGTGTATCACCCGAATCCACAATTTCTTAGCCCAATAACTCTAGACTAGGCTGAAATTCTTCTTTAAATGACGTCGTTCTAATCTTTCACTTCTGGTGGTGTCATATGTTTGACATGTCCATTCACTCGATGATAGTCCTGCTGAGGTGGCCTGTACTGATTCGACTGAGCATTGGCCTTTTGTCAACCCATTATCCTTCCGTAGAACTTCCGTGCTTCCAGTAGTCCAGTGGTCATCACATGTGGTGCATTTCATGGTAATTCAATAAACTTCTTCTCGTACCGACTTACAATCATCTTGCCTTATACTAATTCGATGAACTCCACACTTTTCTGTGCTCGTGCAATCTCAGGAAAACACCTTTCTAGAAATAACACTTCAAGGTCCGTCTATGTTGTATTCTCCACATCGTGGTTGTGGTTGATCGTTCCCTACCATCGATCTGCTTCCTTAACTAGCAGGTAAGTGGCAAGTCGCACCCTATGCTCCTTAGCTTCTCCAACAGCTACGAGTTTCTTCTGTATCCCTTTTGATTCCATTGATTCCTCAATCCCTTGAAATTCCTTCAGCTGAAGCCTCAGAGATCCTTTCAATGCACTAACTTGTCTGTTCTCATCTTCACCCACTGGTTAGGTGGTGATTACTTATGTTATCCTCGACCTCCTTGAATGTTTTCAATAATCCTTCCTACGACATTCGCCATCACTCTTTCCCGGTTTTTGCATTACATATCTTTTTGGGTTGAAGAGTGAGTTATGCTTGTTGTCTGCTTTCAAAAACTCTGCATACTACAAGTGTATTTTCAAGTATTCTTCCTGTTTCTAATGGCTATATCTTGTAGAATGCTTGAACATTTCTGATTTCACATGCTGAGTTGATTTACCTTATTTTTTTGTAGCTTGTGAATCTTTACTATATACCCACATACTCTCTTGATTGATCAAATAGTTGTTATACACATAAGGAGTCTCTTGAGTAAGTGTGTTTTTATCCTATTTGGATCATTGGATGGGTTGAAAAATATTACTCATGATTCAATGATGGGCTGAACTAGATGGTTGGACTATCTCTCACTAGGATATTGTGTTTTGATGAAGTGCTGAAAAATATTGTTATATCTTGTTATGAAACATCACCAAAACAGTAAGCTCTCGTAAAAAATTTTGAGCTTGGTGAAACACCAAAAGAGTGAGTTCTCGTAAAAAATGTTGAACTCGGTGTTTGAACATCAAAAAGAGTGAGATCCCGCAAAAAGATTGGGAACTCGATGTTCTTTATTCTTCATCTTGACCTCATGGTGATTCACTTGATCCCAATACGGGTACTTTCTTGGAAGCATCTCCTCGGATAAGAGTAGCTTGCAAGTTCAAGGAAAATACTGGGGTCTTGTTGATAATCCATGTCTCATGCTCTTGAGTACCACAAAATTATATTCTATCTTATGCTCAATCATGTAGGTCAATTTTGTAGGGTACAACGTGAGATGGTTCATTCATGCTAGGTAAGGTCCAGAGTTGAAGAAATCTGTCATATGGACATCCTTATCCTATCTTCCTTTTAGGATGATCTCACATAAATGATATTGTTCTCTCCACACACACACACTCGTTGATCATCTCTAAAGAATATTGTGGTGTTGATGGTTTTGAGAATCTACAAGGCTATATTTGAATTTGGTCTAGCAATCTCTTGCTTGCAAAATCGTGTGATAATTGCATTATACTCTTTATAGCCTTGTGTAACAGGACACTTACCTTGGACATACCTTGTTTCCATCAAAATTTCTTTCTAAAAATATTTTATGGGAAATTTGTCATATTTTTGGGTAATTTTGTTCTTTGGTTTCGAAACCAAAGTGACTGGTTTCGAAACCAAATGTCATCTGTGACATTTTGTGTCCTTGGTTTCGAAACCCAACTGTTGGTTTCGAAACCAATATGTACCTGGAGCCATTTTTGTGTTTTCAGTTTCGAAACCACTCATGTTGGTTTCGAAACCAAAATTCATCTGAAGACAGATTTTTTTTGTCTCGGTTTCGAAACCAACCCTTTTGGTTTCGAAACCAAAACTTACCTGGAGACTTTTTTGTCTCGGTTTCGAAACCAACCCGTTTGGTTTCGAAACCAAAACTCACCTGGAGACAGTTTTTGTCTCGGTTTCGAAACCAACCATTTTGGTTTCGAAACCGCCGCGTCTTTCACGCGTCTTCAGGGGCATTTTTGGGAGAATTTCTTTGGGGTTTATAAAAGGGTTTCGAAACCCACTCGGTTTCTTCTAACATTATCTTGGGATTTCGAACGACACAAGGAGAGGGTTTTCAAGGGTTTTGCAAACGATTTTGATCCAGTGCTAGGGTTTTTCACGCATCTTGGTAAGCTTTCTTCCTTCTCTCTTGATCTTCCTTACTTCTCAGTGTTTGAACCCTAGATTGTTGTTTAGGGCTGTTATCAATCATGTCTTCAAACCGCCCAAACCCTTCCACATCTTCCACTCCCAACCCCAAGAGGCCAAGATCCTCTATGGGTTCATCCCAATCCTTCATTTGCCCTAGAACAAAAGAAAAATTTTATTCGGCAAATTGTTACAATCTTTACATCCAAAACTTTCAAAAGCGTTCTCTTGTCGTTGAGCGACAAGTTAATTGGTACAAGGATGCCACTCTTCTAGAAATTCAAGCAAGATTGAATTTTCGCAACTGGGATAGGCTATTTAATGGCTATGGGGATGCCTACCCAAGACTGGTTCGAGTATTCTACTCGAATTTTCACCATATTGATGAGAAGGATTTCAAGTTTTCATCTATGGTTTGTGGAAAACCTGTGATTGTGGATAGTTCTCTCATTGCCTCTCTCCTCGAGTTCGAGGATGATGCGGAGGCACTTCCATTCCCACCCGAGCGCGATACTGAGGAAGAATATTTGCCCAGCGCTGAAGCCATTGCAGAAGAATTGGCTGGGGAACGCTTTGGGTGGAGAAGAAATTTCCCTGCCTCTAGGTGCACCTTATTCTATAAGGTTTTAGGAAACATTGCTGCAACCAATCTCTTCCCTTGCTCTGGGAATCGGAGCAAACTCAGTGACGACATGGCTGAGTTTCTCTTTCATTTGGGAACTGGGACTAAACTGAAGATGGCAGATTTTATTGTGTATCAAATGATCACAATCAATAAGTATGCCACATATTCCCACTTGCTTCCCTTTCCTAAGCTTATTGAGAGAATCCTTCAACATTTTGGAGTTGCTATCCCACCTCATGAGACTGTACTCGAAGCTATGCGCCCAATCTCCATTGGCACGGTAAAGCGGATCACAGGACATCTCAAGTCTGTGGAAGCTCCTGCTCCTGCTACTCCAGAGTCCGAGACTGCTGCTCCTGCTACGACCGAGCCTTCTCCCTTGATCCCTTCCGTACCTGCTAGTACATCCAGACATCATCGAAGGGAGATTCGACGACAGGCACGGGTTGCACAAGCACAGGCCACCAACACCATCCTTGCATACCTGAAGATGTTGGTGCCCGTTGTGAATGCCATTGCAGAAAAGGTTGGAGTTGAAGGCATTCCGGCTGTGCCAGAGGAGGGGAGATCCAAGACCAGTCATGATCGCCCCATTGAGCCTGATGATGACTCTACAGATGAGGATTCCTCTGACTCCTCCAGTTCTGATGAGGACAT
>MVGT01002385.1:0-32103 GCA_002174775.1 Macleaya cordata
ACTCTCTCATTAGTCACCACCAGCTCATTCTTGAGGAATTTGATTTCCTTATCTTTTCCTTCAAGAATCTCTTTATCCTCTGCCTTCCTCTTAGAAGCTTCTTCCACTTGAAGAGTAAGATCATTCTTCTCAGTCATAAAACTTGAATTCTCTAGTTTGAGCTCATTGTTTGCCTTTGACAAGCTCTTACTATTTTCAAGAATTCTTGAGAATAACTCTGTAGGATCAACATCATCCTCGCTATCACTTCGAAGATCATCAGATTCAGCTTGTATATCTTTTTCATGATCAACAGATGCAGCCATAGCCATTAGTTCAATGTTCTCTTTACTACTTCCTTTAGTAGCCTGAAGATCTTCAAAATCAGTATATAAATCTTCAAGGAGATCATAAGAAGATTCCACAAAGGTAATAAAAGCCTTAGTGGTTTCTTCTTTGTCTCCAATATGATCAGTATGAAGATCTTCTGATTCCATACTTATTTCATCTTCTGAGTGGACACAAGAAGATTCCAAGGAAGTGGTAAAAGCCACATAGTTTGCTTTATCTTCATTGTCACTTGAACTTACTGAATCATCCCAAGTGACCATCCTCTTTTTCCTGCTTTTGGACTTTTTGTTGGGACATTCATTGGAAAAGTGTCCAAAACCATGGCATTTAAAACATTGAATATCACTAGAGTTGTTATTTTTCTTATGAGCTTTATCCTTACTTAATGACTTACTCTTACTTGAGGATGAAATCCCATGTTTCAGAATTTTTCTTTTCTCGACTTTAAGAAACTCTATAAAATTTTCGAAAAGAAACTCAAGATCCTTATTATCACCATGATCATCCTCGTCTTCTGAATCAGTATAGGTGACATTCTTTGATGCTGCAAAAGCTATATCCTTTGAAGTCCTTGAATGATGCAAACTGGATTCAAAGGTTTTTAAGTTACCTGCAAGTTCTTCAGGAAGAATAGCATCAATATCTTTACTCTCTTCGATAGCCGTAACCTTGGCTTGAAATCTCTCCGGAAGAGACCTCAAAACCTTACGTACTATCTTAGAGTTAGAAATAGATTCACCCAAAGCAAAAGAATTGTTGACAATTTCATTTAATTTAGCATAGAATTCATCAAAAGATTCATTGTCATCCATTTTGATGGTTTCAAATTGGGTGGTTAACATTTGAAGCTTTGCTATTTTTACAGTTCTAGTACCTTCATGGGTTACCATTAAAATGTCCCATGCCTCTTTTGCTACTTCACAATTAGATATGCGACGAAATTCGTCAGCCGTTACAGCAGCAAAAATGGCATTGAGAGCCTTGCTATTTCTAGTAGCAGCTTCACTATCTATGGCATCCCATTGATCTTCTGGTTTAGGAACTACTCTAGAATTGTCTCTAGGTCCTACAATCATAGTAGGTGGAGACCAAGCAACCTCAATAGTTCTCCAAACTCTTTGGTCTATAGACTTTAAGAAAGCTCTCATCCTAGCTTTCCAAAAAGGATAGTTATTTCCATTGAATAATGGAGGTAAATTTACTGCACTACCCTCTCTTTGTGATTCCATAAGTCACAACAAGGATCACACTTAGGTTGTTAAACCCAGCAAGTGAACCTGCTCTGATACCAATTGAAAGTCTAAATTCGCCCTACGGTTAATGAATTTAACCGTATGTCAATGTGACTATGGTTAAGGATCACACTATCACCTAATTAAAAATTACTAAGGTGATAAGAGTACAACAAAAATCTCTAACAAGAGTATTGACTTATTCGATTCTTAATATGCGGAATTAAGAACAAGAATCGAATATTTCAATCTCACAACAAGTATAGAAATATGCACAAGAGATTTTGTTAACGAGGAAAACCCAAACTGGGAAAAACCCCGGGACCTAGTCCAGCAAAAATCCACTAAAAGTTATTGAAAACTTACAACCCGATTTACCACTCGATGGACACGATTTACGACTCCCTCTACGCTCCAACAGCTACGGTGTACAGTTCTTCCACAAATTCGAAATCCACGAATTTGCCTCTTAGTAGATGATGATGCGTCTCCAACTTGAACTCCACAAGTCCCGCACCTTGAACCAATACTTGACTCCTCAAGTATATCACCACAAGCTTGAAACTTCAAGCTCAACCACCGGAAATCCACCGGCAACAAAACTCAGGTTTTGAGTTAAAATGGGAAGGATTAAAGCATGTACAACAAGCTTGGAAGCTAAAGAATTAGAGTTGAAACTCTCCAAGAACTTGTTGATAAATAGGGTGAATGGTTGATTAAACATTGATGGTTCAATCCCTATTTATAACTCAAAATGTCCAGCACAAACCCAGAAATCTCTAGGTTGTATTAGGTCAAAAGCTAGACACAATAATGGAGATGAGGAGACATTCCATTGATCCCTCATCCCATTTAGAGGTGTTCCCCACGCACCAATAATTCCCCTAAAATATGCTAAGAGGAAATGTGCAAAAAAGTGAAAAGGAATCACTTTACAGCTCACGAAACAGCTGAAATCGCACATATCTGGGCGTTGGTTTCGAAACCAAGAAGGTTGGTTTCGAAACCAAAAAAGGCCTGGAATGATTTTCATAACTTTGGTTTCGAAACCAATATGTTTGGTTTCGAAACCAAAGACCATCTAACATCATTCTGTAGCTTTGGTTTCGAAACCAACAAGTCAGTTTCGAAACCAAAAACCATCTGTTGGCATTTTTCAGGGTTGGTTTCGAAACCAATATGGTTGGTTTCGAAACCAAAAACCTCCTGACATCATTTTTCAACTTTGGTTTCGAAACCAACCTCCTTGGTTTCGAAACCAACCTTTGGCCACAGTACAAATGGTCACAGTTTCCCGAAAAACCGTGGTATTCTGACAGCATTCTTTCAAACACTAGTTTTAAGGGGTTTTGACATCTTTTGCCATTCCGTACTTTCTCATATGATCTAATATGAACTAACCACCTATGGTATTGAGTTACTAAGTCACTTACCATCCTAAAATGAGTTCCGGTGGTTTCTCATATGATCTAATATGAACTAATCACCTATGGTATTGAGTTTCTAAGTCACTTACCATCCTAAGATGAGTTCCGGTGGTTCTCATATGATCTAATATGAACTAACCACCTATGATATTGAGTTTCTAAGTCACTTACCATCCTAAGATGAGTTCCGGTGGTGAGTTGAGCTTCTTGGAGTCTTTGCTTCGCAACGAACCGAATGACTCACTAACTCTAACTCAAGTTACATTGACCATCTTGAGTTTACCTTTGACACGAAATTCGACAAATATGACATGAGTGAACTCATGGACCTAACAAAGGTTGTTTTGGTCTTTTAAGGTGTGCGGTTATGTTGACCCATCCTCAAAAAAAATATTTAGGGTGTGGGGGTTAAGTTCACCCACCCACAAACTTTGTCTTTATGTACCGTCCTCCTTTGTTATATGAGTCTTTTACCTTATGAACCCCAAAGTTGTGTTTTTATTACAATTACTACCTTGAAGTTGTAAAAACTCTCTACAAACCTTTCTTTTACAACTTNTTATGTTTTTTACTAATGAAAGAAACCCTAGATTGATAAATTGTTTGGACGGGTTCCATCTTCCTCCATGTTTTTGATCCTTCGATCAACAGTAAGCAATCCCATATAGCATGAGTTATGTAATCTCATCCCCTCTCTCTAGCGTCTCTTCTCCCCCTCTCTAATGCAACCTTTCTATTGCCTTGTGGATCATTAAAAATGACTGATGGTAACTTAATGTTTAAGCTCTGAAATCTTGAGAAGGGGTATGGCAACTGATCGGTGGTACCAATTTACATGAATAACATGGATGATTTTGAGCCATGAGATGATTTTGTACAAGATGTATGATCAGCTGTAAGCTTCCAGTTTCAAGATTCCACATCTTGTTGCAGTGGATTGGGTTGGTGGTAGTGAAATTGGGAAGACGATGGTGATGGTGGATGAGACGTGGGTGGTAGAGATCGTGGAGGTGGTGGAGATGGTGAATGGTGGAGGTTTTATCCGTTGGATGCTTTGAAATCAATGGTCACAATGGTTTGTTAAAACTTTTTGTCAAACATTATCGTTGCACGAACAAGACCCAAAAAAAAAAAACTGAGCAGCTAGGTTACCAGTCATATGTGGGAGGGCAAAGAGGGAATTTTTAAACTTCAAGGTAGTTTTTGTAATCAAGTTGTAAAAGAAAAGTTTGTGTAGAGTTTTTACAACTTCAAGGTAGTAATTGTAATAAAAAGGGACAATTAGCGATATACCCCAAAAAAATAACCACTTTTGCAATCTACCCTCATTTTAATTGAAATTAAGAATATACCCCCAAACTAACAGTTTCTGTTAAAATGCACGTTATTTGACCACGTGCGCAACACGTGATAGGTTCTTTTACTAAAATGCCCTCACGTGTTAAGCACGTGAAGATGATAAGGCCTATAATTTCAAAATACCCAGAGTACCATGGGATCTCTTTTATATGGATTTATCCTATGTTATCAATCTGACGGTTACGATATAAAACATGGATCCGACGGCTAAGAAATAAAAAAACCTTCTTAGACCTTGGAAGGTCATTAATGGAGGCGATTGAAAGAGGGGGAGTTACAGATAAAATAAAGAGAGAAAGATATAAGGAAAGAGGTAGAAAAGGAGATCTTAGGAGAAAAGAGAATTTAAAGTGGGATTCTTCAAACTCTCGTGTCGTCTATTAACGTGATCGCGAAACAGCCATGCACGATCCTTTTAATCCTTATCTATTACTCTACCCCACTCCCTTCCAAGCAATAGATCCAGGTTCGACTCCCGGCAGTATAACATGAGAGTAATTTCTTTCTTTTTTCATTTGACTAATTTGATAATGGAACTAAAAGGACCTGATAAAATAACCAATTTTGATTTGTATTCAAAACCATTCAAACCCTAAAATCTGTAGAGTCAATTTTTAATTTTTTAGTCCATCAACCACTGAACCTGGTCATGTGATTCATTTCGTTAAAACAGATCATCCATTCATACACCATCATCGAAAACGACAATAGAATAGATGTTCATAGAAATCAAAACCCCCATTAAAAGGAATACATAAACAATTGCCATTAACGATTGAAGTAGTAAGGGGTGTGTTTGAAGGTGGGTTGGGTCATGGAGCCATTATTTCATCTCGTTTTTACCCTCTTGGTGTTTTGTTCTGTTAATGGGTTAAGACTTTTTTTTAAGAATCAAACATCACAGGATTGCCGTGTCGTCGGACATGTTTTGTCGGAATTCGGCGGAGTGAAGATAAGAGGTGTTGACGGAGAAGAAAAGGGATTTATATCCTGATCGTTGGATTAGGATTTTATGTCCTAACCGTTGGATTGATAAAAAAGATGATGTAAAGTAGAAAGGTCCCATGGGGGTACTTTGGGGATTTAAAAAAAAAAGTTTTAAGTATTTCACGTGCGCAACACGTGAGAATATTTTAGTAAAAGAACCCATCATGTTTTGCACACGTGGTCAGATAATGTGCATTTTAACAGAAACTGTTAGTTTAGGGGTATATCCCTAATTTCAATTAAAATGGGGTAGAATGCAAAAGTGATTATTTTTATGAGAGGGTCTTTCAAGTTCGTCCTTGTAAATTATTATATTTGGTTAATATTTTTATCTTTTTTATATGGTTAATTATAGTGAAGTTCTCTTAAATTTTATATGGTCAATATCAAATCCCTAAACACCAACACCCATCTCTCTATTTTGGTGTCTCTTTCAGGGTTAATTTTTACTCCACACCATTTTTTTGGGATAATTTAGTTTACCCCCCAGAAAAATTGGCTAATCGGACTTACCCCTTAAAAAATGGAGCGTGCGAGACACACGTGTGCCTTCTAACGGCAGAATTACGAAACCGTTAGTTTGAGGAGTAAGTTCAATGTCTGATCTTTGAGGGGGTAAGTCCGATTGGCATAGGGTTTGGAGAAATTTGTCTCTCTTCCACTCCCTCTTCCCTATCTATTTTCTTTCTTTTCTATATCTATCCAGAAGTGCTCTGACATAGGGTTTCGTTGGGGTTAGGGTTTGATTTGGGTAACTTCTGATTTTGGCTTGTTTTAGGGTCCATTTGATTTTCCGTTTCTACTCTCTAATCTAAATTTTTTGTTTAGTTATTATTTACTAAATTTGATGAAGATGCTTGTTGATTTTGATTTAGTTTGATGATGATGCTTGTGATAGAGAATGGTTACTCTGAATTTGTGATTTTCTTTCTAGGGTTTGTGATTTTGTGACAAAGAATTTGTTATGTACCGTCTAGGATGTTTTATATAATTAATTATTAATGTATTTTGTTTATTTTATAAATAGATAAGATTAATAAATATAATTAGTTATGGGTAGTTTTAGGAGATGGGAGTAACCTTGGAGGCCGGTTTTCCTCGAATTAAACCACTCAATTCTTGCTGATTTCTTCATCGTTACGTAGGCTCGCAACAGAATGGTTACTGTGAATTTGTGATTTTGATTTCTAGTTTTCTTCTAATATTTCTTTTTTCTTTTTCTTTTTGTTAATTAGGGTTCTTACTTCTCTACAGCAGCATCAACAACAACATCTGTAGAAAACAAAACCAGGAGGAGATGGGGAAGAGGATGAAGATGATGAACAGTAGTGGTGGCGGTCCTTGTCTTTTAGACCTTCTTGATAGGGATGTATTATGCGAGATACTGACCCGACTTCCGGTGAAGTCAATCGTGTGCTGCAAGATATTATGCAAAAGTTGGAAGGAATTAATTGAGACCAAAGACTTCGTGATTTTCCACCTCAACAGATCAAGAACACGCCCATCTCTCCTCATCATCACCCCTGAGGTACATCATATCCATTTCTTCACTGGGACAGACGTGTTTGGAGAGAGGGGATCCGTAATTCACAGGGCTACAGCTAATTGGTGTCATCCGACATCAAGACCGCTAAATGGGTTGATGTATTCAATCGATCATCTAAAAGCCTCTGTCTCCATATTTAGCCTCAGCACCCTACATGCGACGCCGTGGATTCAGCCAATTGCAAAGATAGAAGGAAAAGAGGAGGATGGTGTCGAGATTCGCCAGAATCAATCATATGGATTTGGGTTCGTTCCCAGGACTATGCATCACAAGGTGGTTTGCGTGTGGGAGAAGTTGAGATTCAACAAACTCGACTACTCGTTGATTGGAGATGCTGAGATGACCTGCGAGGTCCTGGATCTGGGTTCTCATGAATGGAGAAGGATTGATGAGGTCCCACCTTGCAGGCTCTGGGGTCATGCTGTTTACGCCGATGGTTCCATGTATTGGTGGAGTGATCGCGCTAAACCATGGGACCTTCATCCGGTGCAAGATTGTTTAGTTGCGTTTGATGTTGAAAGTGAGAAATTCAGAGCGATACCAATCCCTAATCATATCATCAGTTTTTCTGCTCGAACTCCTCATCCATTCTTTAATGGGCCTACTGATATGTTGCTGGCAGTGGATGGACACATAGCTCTCGTGGACAGAATCGATGAGAGCACCGTGAAGTTGTGGATTTGCAGCGATTGCAAAGGAAAGGTTCGGGCTACTTGGGTGGAGGAGACCATTTCACTGCCCATTCCGTGGGAAAAGAATCGACAGGTACTTTCTTTCCATTCCATTGAGGGGACTGAAAAGATCATCATCACTGCACCACCCCTCCCATCCCAGGAAAAAGTACCAGGATGCATATTTTACTATGATCGAAAAAGTAACACGTCCAAGAAGGTTGAAATCAGTGGGATCTGCCCACCGTCGAAGTATCCGGCTATTTGTAGCGCTTCTTCTTTTGTGGAAAGTCTTTTGCTCGTTCCGCTGAAGCTGGAGCTGGAGGAGGAGCATGAACACTCAGACTCTGACAGGTAATTAAAACTGCAGCTTTCCAGTATTTTGGTTAATTCTGATCATAGAGCCATTTTATGTGGCTTGGAGCCTTAAAGACCTTTCAGACCTCGACCATTTAGACTTGAGGGTATGTGGATGAGCGATATGATCGTCAGGGACGTTGTCAGTCAAGCCTAGAATGAGGAAATTTCTGGGAATAGGACTGCCAATTTCTTTGAAAGAATTTACAGATTACAGACCTTTGCTCGTTCTTGGAATAAAAGTGTTTGGCATATTAAGGGCCAAAATTGAGCAAGCTCGTGATCTTATGTCTCTCTCTTATGAGGAGTTTGATAGGGACCCTTCTATCGTAAACAAGGCCAGAGCTACCCTTGGGCTTAAGAATTAGTTAGCTGCTTAAAATTGTTACCCTCAGATCTGATTATGGGGAGTGGGTGAATGGGGATGTTACTATTGAAAACATTATTCGCTCCTATTATATTTCCTTATATGAGGCCAACCTTGAGACTGACCTTTCGTCCTTGATGGATTTAATTCCAAAAATTTGGAATGTTATCACTCAAATGGTCCTTCTCCAGTTCCCAGGCCCTGATGGGCTGCCTGATTTATTTTTATTAAGTATTGGGGTATTAGACAAGCAGACCCTTGTCTCCTTACCTTTTTATAATCTGTCTTGAGGGTCTTTCTAGACTTTATCGAGGAAGGAGTGAAGAGTAAGGTGATTAAGGGTGTTAAATTTGCTAGGGATGCTCCTTTAGTTACTCATAATTTTTATGCTGATGATAGTATAATTTTTCCAAGAAAGCCTCCCTTATCAATTTTTTTCTTTCCTTGAAGCCTCTTTGAATTGTACTGGAATATTAGGCAGATTTTAGATACCTTGTCTTTGGTCTGGCCAGTCTGTTAATAATCTTCCCTTTTGGTTTCTTCTAATGTTCATAGAAGACATGCTAAAATGTTGGCTAGGGTAATTAACAACAAAGTTGGTTATGATCCAGATATGTATTTAGGCTCCCCTATGTCCTGGAATAATATTAGCCCTAATACCTTTAAAGATCTGATTGCCAAAAGTACCAATAAGCTTCGAGGCTAACTGCTAATAGTTATTAGTGTAATGTTGAAAGATTATAATGATTTGTGTGATGGTATATCTAATCCCTAGTTTAGTTTATGGATTTTGGTCTTACTTTTCTTAGGGTCATTGTCAGTTGTAGATCTAGTGTAATGATTTTAAAAGTACTTGCATGATTTTAAACGTGTCAGAATAGTTTACACATGAATCAAAGTATTGAATATGAGAATTTGCACGACACTAATGACTTTCAATGTTTTCGTCTGCATCAATCATTTGGCTTCTTGTTAATAAATTTGATTACTGAGGGGTTAAGAAAGAAAAGCGCAACATCACAACCAGTTACTTCTAGACAGTACCCTTTAGGCCTTCACTTTTCATGTCTAATTTGATAGAGTAATATACTACGGGGATCGAACACCTTACCTGGATCTTTATCGGAATGCGATGGCGAGATGAGCTGGACCGTCCACATCATAAAAAATTTCCAACTAAAACCCACTGTTTAAGTTTGAGTTCAAAGTTTTTGCGGCGTTCGAGACCATATTGGAATCTCAAACATCAGCCATGGATTTAATGATTTTAATCCATCGGATAGATTTCGTCCTAGATGTTTATACACACAATGAAAGGCTCATTTGACATGTATTAAGTTGTTGTCCTTGTACATTACATTTGTTTCTTTATTTCCTTTCATGTGTATATAGAATTATGTTGGCATCATGTTCAGTTGTAGGAAAATGAGACTTCTTATACATTTATTAATGTTATTTTGATCATGTTTCAGGTTTTGGATTGACAATGGACGAGGCGATTGCAGGGTGAGGCAAGGAATTCAATCAAATCTTCTGCCGTTCAATATCTCGGCTGCTCAAGAAGTTGGACTAGCTGCTCCTCCTCCCCGCATTGGATTCATGGAGAGGGGAAGAGCCTTACCTAGCAGTAGGAAGGTGTTCGTTGCTGGGACGGGTTCATAAATCTGGACCGAACGGACGGAGGAGGAATTCAATATACCGATCTTTTTGTCTCTAAAATCATATTGTTGTTTTCTAGGAGTTGGATATTTCAATTTCTTTTTGTAGGAGACATGGATAACATTCTATTGTCCTTGCTAAGTAGATACTGTAGTAGTAAGTAGATACTGTAGTAGTATATGAACTTAACTAAGAAAATTTAGTTATGAAATATTTTTAGGTTATCATTCCACCATTCAGATGGGGTCTTCCATTCTAGTGATACACTTCGTATACCTCTTCAGCTTTCCATTATCTTGGCTGCAACACTGCAACAGTAGATGGATCATTTGTGTATCCACCATGGGTAATGCTACAGGCACCCCGGATTTGCACACAAAATCATACCCGAGGTCTAATTTGGTCTAACGCTAGTCTAATTTTGATCTATTTTGAATAAAATAATCAAAGGTATTAGGAAATGTGCAAATCCAATGTGCTTGTAGCATTTTCCATCCACCATTAACTAGTATAAAACTATCAAAAGTTGAAGGTACTGGGATGTCTTTTTGGGCCAGAGCCCAAACTGACAAACCAAATCCGACTTCAGTTGGGTTGGAATGCTTGTGATCAGTATGTATATTAATTCAGATCGAAGAATAAATTATACATGGAAGAATGGTCTCATCCAACCTGCAAATAGCAGAAAGAGTTGCACAGTAAGTGTAAGCAACAAAAATGACTTTTACCTAAATAGAGGATTTTAAAAGAAATCACTGGCAAAGATATAGACCTTCCAGATGAAAAATAATGAAACATTCCCATAAATGTATAACAATTTCCTCTTCATCCAGGTTATTCGCCATGACAAAGTCAAGGCTAGTTTAAGACTACAAATTGTCTGGGTTTAAAAATAAAATCAGAATCTATGCACTTAATCAAACAATGAAACATTTCCCATAAATATTACGTTGCCTATGTGCAATTGCATGTCTCCACTTTCTACCACACAAATATTCTCACCTTATTTTTATACTTCCTTTACACCTCCTTTTGAGACCCATGTGAATATGATTTATGAGCTAATTTTTGTAAAGATACATCTCGTCATCGTCTACATCAAAATCAGCCGTATGATCAACTGCAATTATTATAAATTTTTTTTTTTATCAAAAACAACTACAATTATTAGCCGTCAGATCTACAATCATCATCGGATCATAACTCCTATGTTGATGATCTCAGATGCCACGTCATGGTGGGTCCCCCTTCATTTATTTGTAAAATCGACCGTTCGCAGTTTTATACTCTATCCTAAAACCCCAACTTCTCCCTCCTTAATCCTCACCTCATTTTGGAGCCAAAACCAAAACCAAAACCAAAACCAAAGCCAGGCCATGAACATGAACTCTTCTGGTTTATCTTCTTCTACTGTACAATTCGAAGCAATTCAACTTACTAACTCCTTTCCATCCCCAACATTGTTATTAATCATCCCAAACTACAATTTCAAAACTCTAATTTCCAAGAATCGAAGAAATTGCAGGTCTTCTCCTCTAATTTTAACTCTCTCAGCTTCTTCTTCTTCTTCTTCTTATTCTCCCTCATCTTCTTCTTCTTCCTCTTATTCTTCAAGTAAACATGTCTGGAGAAGATCAGATCAAAACAACAATAACAATAGCTCTTCTTCTTCCTCTGTTCTTCAAACTCATAAAAAACCTAACAATCATCATCGTCATCGTCACCAACACCAAGTATATTTAGATCACAGCATTGATATGGATGATCTAATTTCCTCCATTAATCAAACTTCAAATCAACAAGAACTTTTTGCCCTAATGTCACCATACAAAGGCAGACAACTCTCTCTCCGTTTCATGGTCTCTCTTCTCTCTCGTGAATCCGACTGGCAAAGATCTTTAGCTCTCTTCGATTGGATGATCGAAGAAGCATCTTATTCACCCTCCGTTTTCGCCTACAACGTTTTAATCCGTAACGTTCTTCGTGCAAAGCAATGGGAACTTGCATCCGGACTAGTCGACGAAATGCGTCAAAGAGCCATTTCTCCTGATCGCTTCACTTACTCTACTCTTATAACACATTTTGGTAAAGAAGGACTTTTTGATTCTGCTCTATCTTGGCTCCAACAAATGGAGCAAGATCGAGTTTCCGGTGATCTCGTCTTGTATAGTAATCTAATTGAGTTATCTCGAAAGCTTGGTGACTATTCGAAAGCAATTTCCCTCTTCTCGAGATTAAAGCGTGCAGGTATTACTCCTGATCTTGTTGCTTATAATTCAATGATTAATGTGTTTGGCAAAGCTAAGCTTTTTCGTGAAGCTCGACAACTTTTTCATGAGATGAGATCATTTGGGGTTGCTCCTGATACTGTTAGTTACTCTACTCTTCTTAGTAAATTTGTAGAGGATAAAAGATTTGTTGAGGCATTGTCTATATTTTCTGAGATGAATGAAGTCCGGTGTCCGCTTGATCTTACTACATGTAATATCATGATTGATGTATATGGTCAGTTGGATTTGGCGAAAGAAGCTGATCGTTTGTTCTGGAGCATGAGAAAGATGGCAATTGAACCGAACGTTGTTAGTTATAATACCCTGTTGAGGGTCTATGGTGAGGCAGAATTGTTTGGGGAAGCCATTCATCTTTTTAGGTTAATGCAGAGGAAGGATATTGAGCAGAATGTAGTTACTTATAACACAATGATCAAGATTTATGGAAAATCTTTGGAACATGAGAAGGCTACGAATCTCGTTCAAGAAATGCAGAATAGAGGGATTGAGCCCAATGCTGTTACGTATTCGACAATCATCTCGATATGGGGAAAGGCAGGGAAATTGGATAGGGCGGCGACGTTGTTTCAAAAATTGAGGAGTTCTGGGGTTGAGATTGATCAGGTACTTTATCAGACAATGATCGTGGCGTATGAGAAGGCAGGCCTGGTTGCCCATGCCAAGCGTCTGCTTCATGAGCTTAAACGCCCAGATAACATTCCAAGGGAGACTGCGATCTCTATTCTTGCTGGTGCCGGGCGGATTGAAGAGGCTACTTGGGTTTTTCGTCAGGCTTTTGATGCCGGGGAGGTTAAGGATATATCTGTATTTGGGTGCTTAATTGATCTCCTCTCGAGGAACAAGAAGCATGCCAATGTTATTGAGGTGTTTGAGAAGATGAGAGGAGCTGGATATTTTCCTGATTCTAATGTAATTGCGTTAGTCTTGAATGCTTATGGGAAATTGAGGGAATTTGAGAAAGCTGAAGCTATTTATAAGGAGATGCAAGATGAGGGTTGTGTTTTTCCTGATGAAGTACACTTCCAAATGCTAAGTCTCTATGGTTGGCGAGGGGATTTTAAGGCAGTGGAATCGCTGTTTGAGATACTGGACTCCGATCCCAACATTGACAAGAAAGAGCTGCATCTTGTGACTGCTAGCATCTATGAAAGAGGAAATCGATTGGATGATGCTTCACAAATAATCCGCCAGATAAGTAAAAGGGGAATGTCAAAAACATTATCATCATGAGAACAAAGTATCTGCGATCCTAACAAGGATTAATTTCAAGCACACCACTGTAAATTGAATCGTTTTAGTGTTATGTAAATGCCTCTATCTGAATCTTGACATTATATTTAGTTCCTCCATTACACAGTTTAATAGAAAATCACATCATTATAAAACTTGTAAACCCATTAGAAGTTTATTGAAATTTTAAACTTTATGAATCATTCATTTTATCGTATTGTTTATACCAACTTATGAGGGGTAAAAAATTTAGAATAATGTGATTTTTGGTGATGATCATTTGTAAATACGTGAAAGGGGTTTTAATAAGAAAAAATGTGGATTGAAGTAAAGTTTCCCATGAAAAAACCTTAAAAAAGAACAATCAAACTTAATTAATACTTCATAAAAGAATAGATTGGGGGAGGTAATAAAGTTTCTAAGCTTCTTCCATAAACAAGTGAGATACCTTTCTTCACTATTTGGTTTTCTTACTTTCTCCTTTACTTGAATGAACCTCTAAAACGGAACGGTTTTATGTTGTAGACGGGATGATTGCTCAAGATACAATGACATGGCTAAGATACACCATTAGTAATGGATGTGTAAGAAGCGCAAAGAAATCACTACGAACATTCGAAAAGAAAATCACCAACATAGATGAAAAGAAGTCATTACCACAGATGAAAAGAAGCCACTAACTTACTTAATTACATAGGTCAAGCCGACGTGACAATACTATGACTATGGAATTTTGAATCCACAACCTCCCAGATCATAAGAGGGGAGCACAAGTGCACAACGGTTGGGCCAAAGTCTTATCTTCTAAAATGGAACGATTAAACGAGAAATCAGGTATATAGAAGAGTAATGCTATAGGAAACTCGGATTTGCACCTCAAACAATACCTCAGATTATAAAATTGATGCAAGGTCTAACTTTGGTTTAAAGTCGGTCTAAAGTCGAATTTTATAATCTAAGGTATTATTTAAAGTGCAAATCCAATGTTACTGTAGCATTTCAATTAGGTGAAACTGTTTTTTCTTTTTCATTGCTAACATTGTAATAGTAATGTGAAAATAGGGTTTTGCAATGTTGGGCAAGGGATGGATTCTGTTGTTTTTTTTGAATGAAAAACGAGATGGATTATGTTGTTTAGCAACTAAAAGAAAAATAATAAAACCTTGAAATATCCGTCCACTATCATGAACAAAATGAGAATAAAAATTGGGACTGTGCTTTGATGAGACTATCTGACTATGGAAGATAGGATTGTCAAATGACAACATAATTGTTGCAGAACCATAACATTTTAACTTTATAATTAAAGGAGATAAAAATGTTTGTGACTAAAATTCAATCATGAAAATGCTTCAATTTAGATTAATTTACTAGCAGTTAAAACTTAAAAAGTAATAGTAAAAAAACAAAAACAAAAACAAAAGAAGATGAAGCATTACTTTTGAGTGAGAATGATATCCAACTTTTTTCTTATATATTTTTATATGAGTTTATGAACTAACGTGGAGGGTACGTGTGGTTAGATGGGTTCCACCTTTGGTGATACAATGAATTTAAAACACTTCTCCACATGACATGAAGATTCTGAACCTTAGGGTTCCATTTAAGTCATATTTTATTTGTACCCATTTTTTTAACAATCCACTTATTTTTACATATTGTTTACACTCCATTCCGTCCAAATTCTTATTTTTATGAAGACGATGCAAGTATTAGAATCATTTTTATGCACTTTTAAGCTTTAAAAATAAGTGTAGTGTTGATTGTATCATAATCAAAGGGATTGCCCAACATTCTGAATTGATTAGTGATTTTTTGCGCATTAAATTTACTTGCGGATGTAGAATCAATAAAATTTAGAAATAGAATGTGAAATGAATAACGTGAGACCTTTTTTTTCTTCCAATTTAAACGATGACAGATTAGCGGGTGAGTTTAGTCGGTGAGAAAACTAGAGTGAGGGTAGAAATAGTCCGAATGAATTTTGTGAGGTAGTGTCACCTACTTTCAATCCTAGCCGTCCAAATGATAATCCCAATTACAAAAAGTTTGATATGATGAGATGAGCCGGCCTATGTTAGTGAGGGGACCATCAAGTGGGACCAGACAGAGCGAATTAGACACAAAAATATTAATATTACCCACATAAAAACGTACTATTAATTAAGGGAGTTTCTTTAATTTAATAATTTTAATTAAGATTATGATTATCCCAATGTTTAATTAATTAAACAACTGATGGTGGTCTTTGAATGAACATCAGTCTGGGATCTGTCGTCATGCATGATTTTTAAGAGAGATGGACGGTTTAGAATATTGAAGAATGTGAGACCGCGATACACGGAATCATTCAGATTACATGTACAAGTTAGTTCCTGTAGAGCGTTGGAAAAGTGGGACCCACATGGTAGTCAAGAGAATTTAACACGTCAAGGGCCCCACCTCCATTTGAAAAAACTCAAAAATAAAAAAGAAGCCGTTGCTGGTAAAGGTCTTAATCACCTGATAACAAACGACAACCGTTGATTTAAATAGGTCAAACAGATCTCATAAACAACCCCATTTTTAAAAGCTTCCCTTGGACGCACTATGTCACTAATAGTAATTATTTAAACTCTCTTGCACGTATCCATTGGACCATTACTAGTAAATGACGATCCACCAAACAATCCCTAAATATAACATTAACGAGGGCCCCACCCACACTTAAGATGAAACGTGGACGGTTCAGATGGACTTGATCACTTTGTCATGTTTCTGTTGTGCTGTTGTGAATGCTTGTTTGATGGTCTACCAAAATAGATGTTCAAAGATACTAGACTTCAAAGATGGGCTACCTTGATTGCCCCTTCTAGGCTTGTAGCCGGGCCTCAATGGGTGGGTACCCCATTTACCGAAAACGGGTTTTTAGTTCTGGTTCTGAATCCACATTTTAAGAACCGATAGATTAAAAATCGGAATTGCTAGGAACCGAAACCATTAGTGTTATCAGGCTATAGATACTTTTTGATATCCCGTAAAAATTAGAACCAAACTGATAGATACTAGTATCGAAACCAATTTATTTCAGTTCTGATTTCACACATTTGAGTAACTGACCAGATGACACTTCTTTTTTAAGTAGATTTGGCAAAACTTGACTGAGCACAGGAGTTGATTCTAATTCTAATTCTAATTCTAATTCGACTTGTAGCTAAACAGGTTAGGATCAAAGTAGATCATTTTTCACCTGTCAGGTTGATCATGACTTTAGCTTATTTTTAGGTAGATCAGGCCAACACTAATCAGGATTAGTATTGAGAATCTTGAGATTGAAGAAAAATTGACCCATTTAAATTGGTTGGATTTTGCTAACCAAATTTTCTTCACTATGATCCGTCTAACACGTTAATAGAAATTCCTAATTATGATCAAGGATCTATTCGATCTATTGATGTCCATTTTCTAAGTGGGACCAGTTCCAACTGTGGGGATTCTCACGGGCATCAGAGATGATCAGAAGATCTAATGGGTTCTTAATAAGTTATATTACTATCCTGATTCCTGAGGACTTAAACATCTGTCTTACCGATCAACCAATAGCAGTAAAAGATTACTTAATGAAGAACCAACATAACTTTACAACAAAGTTATTATTAACAAATGAAGAGAGAGAAAGTAGAGAGAGAAAGAGAGTGAGCAAAGCTTAAGTTCTGTATGTATTTACCCCAACCCCAACTACACAAAACTGAAAACCCCCTCTTTCTTTAACATTTTTTCAATCTGAAACAAAAAAAGAAGACTCATCAAACCCAGAAGAAACCCCTCAATAAATCTTCTTCGATCAAATCTTAAATTCCTCTCTCTCTATCTTTTATTGAAACTCTAAATCCGCCATTAAAGCTTTGATCAGAAACAGCAAATAGAAGAAGAAGAAGAAGCTATTTGTTTCTCTCTATTCCTCTCTCTCTCTCAGTTGTTAGAATAGACTACTGTAGAGAGAGAAAGAGGGAGATGAAATGAAGAAACTAAGGAATTATTTGCATCTAAAACCTCAACCTCAAAACATGGAACGAAAATGGATATTCCCATTAGCAATAGGTTCATTAATATCGCTCTTCCTTCTATTCCTTACAACCCTAACCAGACCAGGCGGGATTTCATTTTTCTCTACCAAAACTGCATCAAGCACCATTTTTGTTGAATCTAAGCTCCGACCCATCTCAATCTCTTCAGCTCCTCCTCCACCACGTCTTGCTTACCTCATTTCTGGATCTGTTGGTGATGGTGAAATGCTTAAGAGAACTCTTCAAGCCCTTTACCATCCTATCAATCGATATGTTGTTCATCTTGACCTAGAATCGTCTCCTAAAGAAAGATTAGATCTTCACGATTATGTTACTAATCATCCAATTTTCGCATCTTTTGGTAATGTTCGTATGATCACTAAAGCTAATCTGGTCACTTATAGAGGTCCTACCATGGTGGCCAATACCCTTCACGCTGCTGCAATTTTGTTGAGAGAAGGTGGAGATTGGGATTGGTTCATCAATCTTAGTGCATCTGATTATCCCCTCGTTACCCAAGACGGTTAGCCCCTCTCTCTCTCTTCTTTTAATTTTCTTTGTTTTTTAGTTGGATCTGATATTTTTGTTGTTTCGATTTGAATTGTTACTGATGTTAAAGCTCATTTTTGTTTGTTTATTTAGATCTGCTGCACACATTTTCGTACTTGCCACGGGATCTCAATTTCATTGATCACACTAGTAATATTGGGTGGAAAGAGTACGTGAATCTTTCTAATTTTCTGAGTTTTGATTTGTAATGTTTGAATTGCTAGAGAATTTGATGAGATCGTTTATGATTTTTCTGTAGATTTCAACGGGCGAAACCGATAATTATAGATCCGGGGTTATATATGACCAAGAAAGCTGATGTATTTTGGGTTACTCAGAGGAGAAGCGTTCCGACTGCATTCAAACTGTTCACTGGTAATTTTTTTTTTTTTTTCAGTGTATGAGTGAAATTCTGTAAAACCGTTTCTTTTCGATCTGGGTATCTAATGCATACTGAATCTTTAGTTGTAGTTTAAATGCTTAAGGAATCAGTTTTACTAAGAGAGGTTTTTGTGGAAGTGAAGTAAATGCTTACTAATTGCTATGGGTATTGTGAATTTGAAGCTAATATCCTTTCTTGTAATATTATGAACTGCATCTAATGTTTTCACGTTTAGAAGTTATCGTGATATCAGTTTCTACAAGTGGATTTTATATCATGTTGTTGACAGAGTTATTTCAATTTGACTGATATGTTGACAGAGATATCATGTTGGTGACACATTTGGACATATAGGAGAGCTTGAGTTCTGGAATCTTTTTATTCACTTTGAAATTAAAGACAACGTTGTTTTACTAAACTTGAATGCAATAATTTGGGGAAGTAGTTTCTAAAAAAGCTTTAAAAAGTTAAAGACCAATAAGAATTAGTATCTATTATCATTAAGTAGTACTGGTTGGACATATAAGAGAGCTTAAATTCTGGAATCTTTCTATTCACTTTGAAATTAAAGACATCATTTTACTTAGCTTGAATGCCAATAATTTGGGAAGAAAAAGTTGGTAAGAAAAGCTGTAAAAAGTTAAAGACTGGTAAGAATTAGTAGTAACCTAACATCATTATGGTAGCATGCATTATCCATGTTTAGAATCTTTATTTTCACAAGAAAATAGAAGGATAAGCTTAGGGTCATGTTTTAAAACCTGCCTCTCTCCTCTTAAAGGAAGCCACTTTTGTTGACAAGGAAATACACCAAGAAATGATGTTTCATTCTTATTTCTAAGTTCAAAATTTGTAATATAGGGCCAAGATGTAGATATGGGTCAGATCTGAACAATAAGGCAACAAAATGACAATGGGACAAAACTTTGAAGTAGCCTTGAGCTAACGTCTTGTGCCTACACATTTGGTGAGTTTTTCATTCTCAAGCGGAAAGACCCATCTGAAGTGCAGATGAGTACTTCAGCTTGCACACAAGTTGGGAGCAACAATGTACTGGCCTTCAGTTTCTAGTTAAGATCTTAAGATGTATGGACCAAACCTATCAATTACTGAATTGGGTACAGCAAGTCTCCAGAATATTTATATTCCTGTTTGCTTCAGCAATCCACCAAATCTGCACTGTTACCAATTTGATAAGGTCCTTTGTGTTAAACTCTGGTGTTTCATCTTCAAGGAATTGGACTTGGTTAATGAGCCGCCACCACTGACAAGATTGTAATCATAGATAGATTGAGTGTCAAGAACTGGCTCACCAGAATCAATGATTCACTGTTTACAAGTACTAAAAACCAGGTAAATCCAAGCTCAAGATGATTAAGATTTAAGCAACCAAATGAACACAAGGGTGATGATTGAAGACAATGTGAACAGAAAAGATAACTCAGACGACTTCAATTGGAATTCATATGCTCCTGAAGAACCTTTTCTGTAAATACACTATGCTAAATGTTGGAATCACGTGCCTGCTTCACATATGTGAATAAAAACAGCAGTTGTGTTGAGTCTCTCTAGAGTCTTGAGCTTAACAGACCTTCATGAAAAACAGAGGAACCTAAATATGGGATGTAGGGGTTTCTTTTCCAAGCTTTCACTGAAACTGGAGCCGACTCCAGTTAAATGATCCACCTTGGTGTCGGTAGTAGAGAGTTGTTGTGGGGACGCATGCATGCCAAGGCTTGGGTTGGAAGAGGCCTGTGAAAGGATTCCTTGGATGGAAGCTAAGGGAACAAACACTGAATTAGGCATCGGATTTTATCAGAGATCTGATAGAGGTGAATTCATGACCATATATTGTTTTCTTAGGGTAAGAATGAGTCTTGGATGACATATTTGGATGCACAAATTCAGATTTGGTGTTGGAACTGTGGCAGAGGTTTCCACAAATCAAACCTATCTGCAATGAAGGCTTCAAGTTCTTTATGACTTAGGTAACCGCACACTTGACTGAACTTGGCCTTTTATGGTTATGCTACTGCTTGTGCAATTGGAAGACACTTGTGTTGGAGGTTATAGGTCATACAACTCACTAGTATAGCTTGTAGGATCCAGATCATCTTACACCATCTTATGTGTCTTATCAAGTGAAAATGCTGTGTTTGAAAGGGAAATAGACCCACAAGGCAGTATAATACTTTTCATTCTTACATATCATCACATATTACTAGATCGTGCTAGAAACACCATGATTTCTACAATTATCCACCTCGGAGTATCCTCCAACAAATATTATAGCGAATAGCTAGGTGTACTTCAGTATAATAATTGCACCTTGGGTCATTAGCTAGAGTCATTCCGCACCTTGGGCCACAGAATGTTTGAAGTGGTTAGATTGTGTTGTGCTGCTGACATATTTAAAAACATACCTGTCCACTAGTTAGTTGAATCATAATAGCCTTTAATGTTGCATGGTGAACTAACACCAGTCTATAACTTCGAAGTGACTATTGATTTAAGTAGCTGCATCTTGTGATTTACTGAGGGACACAAACATACACTGGCTTATGTAGGCTTCTGAAACATACCTTGTACTGAAGATAGGGTACCCTGTTACATAGAACTCAATCAATGCTAACACAATCATTATTGATGCTGGCATCTGCACGATTAATCTTCTGTTGTCACAGAATGGCGAGATGATTGGGGATACACGGACTTTTTTTTGTATTAAAAGAAGAAATAAAGAAAGATACATTACATTTTCAGTTTAACAATACAATCTTTGCTAATAATTGTCAAGTGTAGACATGTATAATATGTGGATAGCATGTATAATTGGGATTTCTAAATTTTTTGACAGGTTCGGCATGGATGGCTCTTTCTCGACCTTTCATCGACTTCTGCATATGGGGATGGGACAACCTACCACGAACTGTTCTAATGTACTATGCAAACTTCATATCCTCCCCAGAAGGCTACTTCCACACTGTAATCTGCAACGCTCAGGAGTTCCGAAATACCACCGTCAACAGTGACCTGCACTTCATATCTTGGGACAACCCCCCCAAGCAGCATCCCCATCACCTCAACCTGAACGACATGTCAAGGATGATTGACAGCAATGCTCCATTTGCTAGGAAGTTTCCCAGAGATGACCCGGTACTAGATAAGATTGATTCTGACCTCTTGCTTCGAGGACCAGGCATGCTTGTCCCTGGTGGATGGTGCAACGGAAAAAGAGAAAATGGGTCTGACCCTTGCTCTGTTGTGGGTAATACATCAATCCTCAGACCGGGTCCTGGTGCAAAAAGGCTTGAGAAATTGATGACCTTTCTTTTGTCAAATGAAAATTTTCGTCCTAGGCAGTGCAAGTGAGATGAATATTCTTCAGGATACACATCTTGTGCCAATCCGGCGTTTGCATTAGGAGATTGAAGCCATCACGATCAGGTAAGTAGTATTTTTTCTGTAAAAAAAAAAATGAACAGTAACACGGCATATTCAATCTCAAGGGAGCAGGCAGCAGGAGATCTTAGATTGGCACCAAGGAGATGCAGTTGGCGGAAGCAAAGGATTACAAAGTTAGGATTGTGTCCTGCTGTAATAATACAATTTACACACTTGGAATTGAATCAATCTCCTTGTGCTGCTGAACTGGTTTTGTCTTTATCTAGCCTTTTTTTTTTTTTCTTCTTCTGCTCCCTCCCAATCGAGAAATTCTGCTTATATAACCAAAACAATTGGTTCTTGAGGCTACACAAACTGCAGATTATTATGGACCAGTTGTGATGAGTCTGCAGTCTTCTGCAAAATTAAACAAAACTTAAGGAAATTGGAGAAACAATGCTTTAATATCGAAGTTATTTTTGTGATTATCTCCTTTCTACTGTGGATTTAGGATCATCGGACGCATCCCTCCTACATGGTAGATCATACTTTGAATTCTTTGCATCCAAACATTCTACAAAGGGACATGAAGTTTTCTTTTGCAGAAGAAAACTAATTTTCTTTTGTATCGTATATAAAAGCTACAGATGAGAACTCTAAATAGACTTAAAATTCATGTTGCTAACCCCATCTCTTGAATATGTTGTTCAAATCAGTGGGTCATCTACATTTATGTTCCATCAATTTTTCCATATCAAGTGAAGTCTTGAGTTCAATCTGCAATTTTTATTGTGAAAGAGAGGATCAAAGATAATTAATAAACCTAACTAAATTTATTCTTCCACTATGGGGAAATTCTTCTCGTCAACATAAAACCTAAAAACATAACCCTCTAGGGAGTTCTAATCCTACTAAACTAGAAATATTAATGGAATTATTGGAAACTATCTAATAACAACATACTAAAAATCAAACTATCTTAGAAAAAATAAGACTATCAAGAGGGGACCATCAATCCATGCATGAACGTGAATTAATTTTATTCTCTCTGATTTTTATCCTAGTTTCTTGTGTCCTTGTCGTTCGATCCAGTTGACTCGTCCTCTTGATTGGTTTCTCCTTTAGTTGACGAATCACCCTCATTTGCTACACCATCCTTAGTCAATGAATCACCCTCATTTGCTTCACCATCCTTAGTCAATGAATCACCCTCAATTGCTTCACCATCCTTAGACGACAATTTGTTCACTTTCGCCCTTTCCTCATTTTTCAACCTTGTATCTTCTTTTCGTTTCTCAAGAGCCTGAATCAGGTTCTTCAGGCAAATATCGGAGTCGTCTTCATTGATGGTTTTAGGCATTAAATTCTCAGCAACATCGGCAGGAGTCATCTGGGTCTCATTTATCAAAGGACGAATATTCTCAAACAAATGGTGTGAATCAAGGTTCAAATAGTTCTTGGCCAATATCTTAAACCCTTCGAAGTCGCAGTATGATAATTCAATGTGTTTATCCATTCGACCTCTTCGAATGAGAGCTGGATCCAGTTTCTCTATATAATTAGTAGTAAAGACTATAAGTCGCTCTCCACGACAACTCGACCATAATCCATCAATGAAATTCAGGAGCCCAGAGAGAGTGACCTTGCTGTCATAGCTACTACGGTTCTCTTCTACACGAGTTTGATCCTCTTCTTTGTCTTTCTCCTCTGTGTCCTCCTCTTTGTCCTTCTTGTTCTTCCGTCGGCCAGTAAGACTCAGAGAACAATCCATGTCTTCGATAACGATAATGGACTTATTGGTAGTTTCGAGCAAGAGTTTTTGAAGTTCACCGTTGCTCCTTACCGCCGTTAATTCAAGATCATAGACATCATAACTCAAGAAATTGGCCATGGCAGCAATCATAGTAGACTTTCCTGTCCCAGGAGGGCCATATAAGAGATACCCACGCTTCCAGGCCTTACCAACTCTCGCATAATAATCTCTTGCTTTACTGAAAGTAATGAGATCGTCGATAATTTCTTTCTTCTTCATTGGGTCCATTGCAAGGTTGTCGAATGTTGCAGGGTGATCGAAGGCCACATGGCTCCACAGTGCTCTCTTGCACCAAAAGTCATCCCTTGAGTTGTTAGTGTAAAGTTTTCTTTGCCGGTTTCGCATCAGTTTTGCCTTGCCTTTCTCCAGGACATGATTCAAATACAACCCAGTAACGATATCACGGTATCGCTGATGAAATTTAAGCGTCAAATACCGGCTCTCATCAGATGCAGCTCGATAGGAAGAGGATGACTGTGTTTGGCGAGGAGTTCTGCTTATATACCAACGCAATTTAGCTCCTTGAAACTCATCAGTCATCACCTCATTGTCCTCCATGCTAAGAACAAGTTTCTTATTGTTGATCCCTATTTGGGCCTTAAGCCGCTTTGCATTTTTGGAAGATTTGGAGCTAAGATAGGTCTGAATTGCTGTGTAGGCACCGTTTCTTTGATTGAGATTCTCTGTGAATTCATAGATGCTTATTTCCATGTAAGGATCGGTATAGCCCAGAATTCGGTTCACATATTTTGTTATGTAGACTCGGAGACGATGAGGGAAGTATCGTTGGAACATGGTGTAAAGAAACATAATGCTTGCAATGCTTGATCCCACTTCTGTCCAAATATCCGCCATTCTCAACATCTTCATCTTCTTCTTCTTAATTCTCACGAGTGATCATGGTGGTTTAATTCAAACTTACAATGCTCTATTTATACTCTTGCCTTTGTATTTTCTAGAGAAGAATCAGTTTGAAATGCATTTGTTATTTGTGAAACAGGGGAAGGTCCTGCACAAAGAATTTCTTGTTTAAATCCATGTTCACATTAATAGCACCATGTACTGTTTTATTCCTGTTTCAAACAGGAATTCTGTTCTTGCATGTGTTTAATATTTCAGTCCTTTTGTTTTAGCCAAAAAAATCACTTTTGGAAGAGTGGTTAGGGGGTTGGGATTTCTAAGTTCTATGCTCATTAAAAAGGTTTGGGAAATAATTCCATAGAATTATAATATGTATGTGAGGTGTATTGATCATCATATAGAGGTGTAATTATCGATCGCTGATTAAGAATTGATCGAATCATAACCGTGGATCTCATGAATGATCAAATTCAAGTAAAATCATAACTGTTAATCCAATCTGTGGTCATTTTTTGCAAATTTTTTTGAATTACCATTCTCATAACATAAGCTTATTCCCCACAATACTAAATGAAAATTGTAAATTCATTGTAATAAGGGTAAATAACCCAAAGGTTAAATAAACAATGCCTCCTGTAATTCCTTATTTCTCTATTTATGTGTCGCGCTTTTCGCAAAAGGAAAATACAAGTTTTAATTTAGTGTAGATCATAAACATTACTTTCACGTATATATAAAATACAAAGTGGCTAAAGAGTGCGGCTTTGCTAAGCCTTCCTCATACGGGGCCATGTATGCAATTTGTTTCAAGGATGCTATTAGTGATTAGTGTACATACAGACAGACACAGTAACTCACGCATAATGTTATGTGTCCGTATGTACCATCTCTTTTTTTTTGTGGGTATCCTCACCAACAAAATTTGATCGTTACTTATCTTATTTATACACTCTGGTTACATCCTAGTACACGCGAGGGGTTTTGCAAAAATATTTCAATTTTTCCCTTTCTAATAAAGTAGAGAAAATCAAAATATTTACTACTTTGTCATAATCTATTTAATATTACAATTTTGTAGATTTGTTTTTTGTTTTTGGCAAAAGACAATGAGTGATCTTTTGAAACTGGCACCAAGCTTTTTATTTATTTTAAGTAAGAGGAAGGATATTGCACCATGACTTTTCGGTAAAGATGTTCTCCTTAATCTTTACAATGTAGATCGTGTTCAAGAATTTTTAATTTTTTCAAATCATTCCTTAAAAAAAAGTAAATTTAAGCATTTTTTATTGACTATTGATTCTCCATGAACTTTTGATAAGATTTTTTTAGTTTTGTTTTTTTTATGAGGTTAAAAGTTAGAATGGACTATTTTCCACCAGCACTATTTTGTGCGCATATTTTACATGAGGCTGCACACACTGAAAACCAACCATTAGATCAAATCCAGGTCGACCACCACTTTGTTTAAAAAAAGAAAAGAAAAGAAAAAGTGGAGTAATAGTTGTATTTGAAAAGGAAAATGGGTGGATTATCATCTCAATCGTACTTTGTCTCCAACAGTTGGGATTAAGGGGAACCAACGGTTGAATTTGATCTTCCGCCTTCTCCGCCTCTTTCTACAATCTTGACTTGTCTTCAACCTTTCTCCCTAAGCCAAATCCATCTATCTCTATTTCTCTCTTTAGGCCGTTGGTGAAGATTGAAGAAGCAGAATATGAAAAGGACGCCCTGTAATGCTAAATCCAAAAACCCTGATAAAATTTCTGGGTGCAGTATCACTCGAGAAGGCAAAACCCCTAACTCACGAACTGAGCTTGGAAGCTTATCAATGGCGATAATTTTAAAACTAAAATCCAGCCTGCTAGAGAGGGACATCTGAAATTTCGCCAAATTCCTCTATCAGGAAACCTTTGAACTATTCATCTAGCCACTCATCTTCATGCTCGCAATGTCGAATCTCCACGCCAGAGTGTTCGGCATTTCTCTCTCTTCCGTGGCTCACAGCCCATTTGAGGAATGTCTGCAAAGAACATTTTTCACTGCCTAGTCGATTCTTATGATTTTTCAATATTGTGCTAGCTTCATGATGTGCTCTGTTTCATAAATTGGTGTCTTGATCAACTACAACTTCAGAAATGAAAGCAATCAAATCCCTCTCATTTGCTAAACCTAAATTATGAGAGGCATGGATCCACAGCAGCAGCATAAAGTAATATAAAATCGTGGATTGGACTTGTAAACAGAGCAACTTCATAGTTCTATTCTTTCATTTGTCTGGGAACATGGACTGAAATCACCAATGGAGATACAGGTGAGTGACTATACTGAAACATAGTTACTTCCTGCTTTTTTCATTTGTAGCTATCTGTGATCCCAACCAATGTAAATATAGAAAAGATTCACTAATTCATCAATCAATGCCATTCAATTGGTGGGTCATACCTTGCAAATTGCAATTCAACCCAAACATTCTATAAATCTCTTTCTGATGTTTAGTTTCTTTAATTGGTAATTTAAGGGACATGGGTTTTGCTTTTGCACAAGAGAACTATTTTATTTCTTTAAAGATTACAATACAGAAAAGCTAGAGAAGATCACTCTAAATAGACTTAAATGAGAGAATAATTCATGTGTTGCCCATCCCATCCCATCCCATCCCATCCCTTGGAAATGATGTTGACAGCATTAAGAAATGTTTTATGTTTCCCATCTCAAGTTAAGTCTCGGGTTCAACCTGCATTTTTTTTTTTTTTTTTTTGAGGATTCAATAACTAAATATTGAATTACAAGCTGGGAGAGATCATAACTGGTTCAAACGTCTTTTAATTTGAACAATAGACCAAAATATAGCTCTATTTTATTCTCTCCGATTCTGATCCTAGTTGCTAGACTCCATTGCATTCCTTATCTTTCAACCGAGTTGACCCGTCCTCTTCGGTTTCTTCCTTTGTAGATGAATCGCCCTCCTTCGCTTCACCACTCGTGGCCGATAATTCCTTCTCTTTCTCTTCTTCCTTGGCTTCACCACTCTTGGTCAATAATTCCTTCTCTTCCGCATCTTTCTTGGCTTCACCACTCTTGGTCGATAATTCCTTCTCTTTTGCTTCTTCTTCGGCTTTCAACCTTGCATCTTCTTTTGCTTTCTCAAGAGCCTCAATGAGGTTCTTCAAGCAAATTTCAGGGTCCCCATTGATGGTTTTAGGCATCAAATTCTCAGCAACATCAGCAGGAGTCATTTGGGTCTCACCAATCAAACACCGAATAGGCTCAAACAAATGGTGGGAATCAAGGTCCAAGTAGTTCCTGGCTAATATCTTGAACCCTTCAAATCCACAGTATGACAATTCAATGTGTTTATCCATTCGACCTCTTCGAATCAGAGCTGGATCTAGTTTCTCTACGTAGTTAGTAGTAAACACGATAAGTCGTTCTCCACCACAAGCTGACCATAACCCATCAATGAAATTTAGAAGACCAGACAGAGTGACCTTACTGTCCTTGTGATCACGGTCCTCTTTAGACTTTTCCTTGATTGGATCCGTTTCCTCTTTGTCTTCTTTGTTCTTCTTCCTTTGCCCTGTAAGATCGAGAGAACAATCGATGTCCTCGATAACTATAATGGACTTATTGGATGTTTCGATCAAGAGCTTTCGAAGATCACTATTCTCTTTTACCGCCGTTAATTCAAGATCATAAACATCATAATTCAAAAAATTTGCCATGGCAGCAATCATAGTAGACTTACCAGTCCCAGGAGGGCCATATAAGAGATACCCTCGCTTCCAAGCCTTACCCACTTTTGCATAATACTCTTTTCCTTTGCTGAATGTAATAAGATCGTCGATAATTTCCTTCTTCTTGGTCGGATCCATTGCTATGTTATCAAAAGTTGCAGGGTGATCGAACACCACATGGCTCCACAATGTCTTCTTGTACCCATAATAACCATGGCTTGGGTTATTAGTGTAAAGCTTTCTCTGCCGATTTTCCACCACAATTGCCTTACCTTTTTCAATTACTTGATTCAAGTATACTTCGGTGATGATTTCCCTGTATCGCCGATGAAATTTGAGCGTCAGATACCGCTTCTCTTCGGATGTAGGATAGAAAGAGAATGACTGAGTTTTGGGGGTAGTCTTGCTTAAAGACCACCACAATTTAGCTTGTTGAAACTCATCAGTTATCTCTTCATGGTCATCCATGCTAAGAACAAGGTTCTTACTGTCCTTGCCTATTTGGGCTTTAAGTCGTTTTGCGAGTTTTGAAGATTTAGCGCTAAGATAAGCTTCAATTGCGGTGTAGGCTTCGCTTCGTTTGAGACGTTCCCCACTGAATTCATGGAAGCGTATATGGATGTAAGGATTCGTGAAGCCGAGAATCCGGTGCATGTATTTTTCCATGTAGTCACGGAAACGATACGGTAAATACTGTTGGATCATCGCATGAACAAACATAATACTAGCCAGAGTTGATCCAACTCCGGTCCAAATCTCGGACATTTTCGACATCTTCTTCTTCTTAATCCTTTCCAAATTAAACTTAACAGCAATGCTACCCAAGGGATGACAGTTTAAATAGGTGAGGAGTTTTTCTGTGGAGAAGAAACTATGGCGACATATTCATTGAGAGGCCAATTTGAAATGGATTAATGAAACTGAGAAAGTACTGTGAAGGTCATGTGGAGTAGAAATAAGTGAATTGTTATTTGAACAAGTCGTTGTTCACATTTAAGTAATAGGTGGTCAGGTACTACTACTGATGTCATAGACTGATCTCAGCTGCTCGGCTGATAGAAGAATCATGGCGTCATAACTCATAACAATGACCTTTTATTTTTCAAGCCGACTTCTTTTCTTGATCTCCAAGTATTTTTTTTTGTTTAAGTCTTGATTTGTTTATCCCAAAGAGATATGTAGGACCACAATTCATCTAAGTTCTATGAATATACATTAGATGTAAGAAGAAAAACTCTACGTTGAATGTGGCAAACCTTTAACTACCCACCTAGGGCAGAAAACAAAGCAGGATGAATCTTGTGGGGGTGAGTAGCATTACTCATTAAAATAAGTATAATGTTCCCGGGCTCATTTGCGCCCAGGTGCGTAGCCGTTCGATTGCCACTCCAATGAACCTGGGCATGTTAAATTGGGACTTGGGGTTTTTTTTTTCATTGTGGGAGAGAATTTGTTGATCAACAAGCTGAATCCCTCTCACTAAACTTGTCCTTAGCCGCTTTGTTCAAATGGTGTCCAATAAATGAACCATTTGACCCTTAATAGGCAGTTAAACGAACGAACCTTTTATGCAACAATTGGTTCCAACTCCATTCAGTCTAGCTCTAATGTAGTTGGTACTTTGGTATAGCAAGATACAGAGAACCAAAATGTGTTCTAAAATGGTTCAGATTCTTCACCAATTCTGGTTCCATTATTAATCATCAGGTGGTCCTTGTTCACAAGTTGTCCTGGTCAGGAATCAAACACCACTTGATGGTTTTTATCTGCAGCAGCAGCAGCAGCAAGAGGTGATTGGATCATTGTCGTCGTTCTCACTCGTATCCAAAAGAAGTGGGTCCTACCCCTAAGGACATGCTCACTCGATTCCACGTTGGCACGCTATGAACCAGTTACTTTTTGGTTTATTTGGCTTCTGTGATTTTTTCCACGGAAAGTGGGTCTCTCTTTCTTGACTTTATTTGCTTTCAAGTTATTCTGCAATAAAAAACAGTGTAACGTATTGGACGGTTTGGAAAAAATAAAAAAACGAAGAAGAAAGGAGTTAGGTTGACGATTAGGTAAAAGGTTCTAATTTTGTGGGCCCATGGCTCACTGGCGGTGATATTTGAAGTCGAATTGTGCAATCTCCTTGGTGCATCTGAAAAAAACCATTGACCTCATTTATGTTCTTATGCAGATGCCCTAAGGTGGGTCACTCGGACTTCGAGATGTTAATGTGATTTTTAAGTGTCTATCTTCAATTAATGCACGGGTCCGAAATTAGTAATGTCTATTGTTATTGACAATATAAACACATTTATCAGGGGGTTTTAAAAAGTACATCACAGCATAGAGACTTGGCAAAACCTTGCCTTATTCATGGGTAGACTTTAACCAAAACGCATTTCAATCCTACCCTAATTTGACATGTGGATAAATAAATCAAAGTTGGAGTTAAGTATTTCTGACCCATTAATCTTGCAAAGGTTAGAATCGATCTTAATTCGTTTTCTAAGATCAAACTAATTAAAAGTTAAGGTTTAAACATTTTTTACCTCCAACTACTCTTACTTACTTCAGCTCCTCTATATTTCACTCCAGCAGCACAGATCTAGCTAACTCCAATTCTAAATTTGTCACTATATACTTGATAAACAGTACTTATACATATTCATTATCTAAATACAATAAGAAGCTAATGTAAATGTTGTTGGCTGCTAATAAGTGTTAATCAAATTGTTAATTAAGACCCACTCACCATATGATATTACAAGTCTTAAAGCCCGTACTACGTACGGGCATTTGTTTTAAAAAATTATGTTAATAAATATGAATTGATTAGCTTAATTTGTAATATTATTATATTAATTATTATTATGAAGAATTACAATAACTATTGAATTATAATTTGTATTAATAATTATTCTTTATTACTAATATGGTAGGACATAAATTTGAATGGAGAGATTATCGGACATAAATTTAAATGGAGAGATTATTGGACATGAACTTAAATGAGATAACAAATATGGTATTGGGGAGACTTTATTATATTTTAAATTACTTCTCATGAGGAGGCTTTTGTGTTTGTTATTTATTAATTAAAATTGATATAAAATTCNCCTTTTCAAAACAACCTAATATATTATTCCACTTCACTTGAAAGATCAAAAATAAATTAACCTAAGTATCCGTAAAATCAAAAAACACAGATTATCCACTTTTGATTTAATACGTTGTAAAACCAAGTTGAACTGATAGAAACTATCCTAAACTACATGTAAGATCATCACATGTGTCCGTGGTTTCATCCCTAACAATTATACGGAGTACGAATAATTAAAACATTAAAAATAATTTCGAGAAGAAAAATAAATATCCACACACACCATTATTGGATCATCCACAAAGCTTCATCCTCAACCCTAGTTGAGGGTTTAGTTACACATAATTGAAGAAACAAAATAATTAATTAAATAATATTTCATTAGATCAAATTAGTGTACTCACAAAAATATTCCAAGATTACACCTCAAAACTCTCTCTCTCTCTTCCCTTGGCGATTTCTCTCTCCAGCAGCAGCAAAAGAAAACCTTGTCTTCTCTTGGCTTTGTACGGCAGCAGTAGCAGCAGAACCCTTTTCTCCTTTTTTTTCGGTCTACATCCTTCTATATTTATAAGACTTAAAGTCCTAGTTGAGTTAGTAAACCATGACCTCATAGTAAAGGGATTAAGAAATTAGAAACCAAGAAGAACCGTATAGAATACTAAGGATGATTTTGGTAATGGGTGCAATGTAGGTCCCACGGTATTTGTTTTTAACAAATCAGGATCTTGGTTACTAATTTAATAGTGACATCATGAAGATGACGTCATTATTCCATGTATAGAAATAA
>MVGT01002385.1:32180-42958 GCA_002174775.1 Macleaya cordata
AAGCCGATTAATCGATATTTCAATTATTTATTTCCCTTTTTTAAATGCTTTTGGTTTTTGCAAACTTAAAAAGACGGGTAGAAAAATACAAATTTAATTGTAAATAAGTGATTGATCGAGTTTGAATAGCTTTACCCAAAAGTTATTAATAATTAAGCATATTTAAATGATCATTAATTAATAAGAATTTATATGTAAGAAGACATGCCATTAATGAACAAAAAGTAGGAGCTCATGAGATAAGTCTTAAACCTTTTTAGAGGAGACCCGTGCTAGCGTGATACCACTATTCNATGATTTTGGTAATGGGTGCAATGTAGGTCCCACGGTATTTGTTTTTAACAAATCAGGATCTTGGTTACTAATTTAATAGTGACATCATGAAGATGACGTCATTATTCCATGTATAGAAATAAATATTACTAAATTTCCTTAGTCTTCACCTAAATAGTCCAGCTGACCAAGTTAACATATTTTGACCATATTTTGACCGATTTATGATAGCAAGTAGGCACCAAGCTTGTACTTTATGGTAGCCCTAAAATCATGATGTGGCTGCCCTTAGCAATTTTGATGACTTCGACTAATTTTACCCTTCAATGTCGTACTCTGTCCAGTCCAAACCATGATAATTGCGGATGTTGTAATTTGCCAACTTTGACGCGTTTAGCCCACTCCACTAATATTCCCTGCACACAACCAAAACACACTTAATTAATTCAAATTAAATTAAACAAGAGACTAACTAATATAAATATATGGGTACTAAATGTAATATATATGTGCCTATCAAATACCCCCAAACTTACATTTTGCTAGTCCTCGAGCAAAACTAAATAAAAACTAATAATGAAAATAATAAAATCCTAACTCACTTTCGCAGGAATCGCGATTGTACTTAGCACGTGCAACAAGCCGTTAAACCCCTAGGTTACCCCTAGTGGACGAGTGTTGTCTCGTGAGGGTTTGCAGTTAATATACCCACAAAATTATAAGTTCTCAAAATAAAATAAGGTCCACAATATTGTTTTAGAAAAATAATGCGGAGAATAAGAAACATAAGCAATTAGCAATTGGAAGTTTAACAAGCTAATAAACATGAATTAGAGTTTAGGACACTATCCGAACACTAAAAACCTTCCACGAATACTCAAGTTCAAGAGTGTGTAAGTAAACAGCCAACAAGAGTGTAATTTANAAGCATGGAAACAAAAAATTAATTCATATTTTTCATAACAAGCATGGAAACAAAAAATCAATTCATATTTTTCATAACTCATATATGCTCATTGACTTATTTACCCTTTTAATGATGGAGTTAGATTGAAGTCACGATTAGGAAAAAAAAGAGGTTGAGGTGTCTAAACATAGTTTGGGATTGTATTTGTAAATAATAAAAATATGTAACGGTATGATTGTCTTAAAAAAATATCATGATTGATTTTGGGGGAATAGGAACGGCAATCCCACCTCCCCCCACGGGATTGCTATTCCCCCTAAATGGAGGAATCTCACATTCCTAGGAATGTGATTCCGACGTGATTCCGCGAACCAAAAACATGCTTGGAATCACATTCCTGGGAATTCCATTCCTGCAATCCAAACATGCAATATGTGGTGTCAATAGTGTCGACACCAGGATTTTTTTGCCCAATAAAAGGGCTTAAGGCCCCATTATAAGGTTGATATTTTGTAAGCATATTCTCTTCACCATGTAGATGATCTTCACCAAAAATCAACCTATTCTAAAATTTCTAACCAGATCAAAGTTCGACTACATTTCTAACCATAAGTAAAATAAATAACATAAACGGTTAGTAATAAGAATAACTTTTGATCTAGTTAGAGGTATCAGAATCTACATGAGGAGGAGAACATGCTCACAAAACATCGACCCTTATAGTGGGCCTTAAGTCCTTTTATCGAGCCAAAAGGGCCCGGTGAGGACACTATTGGCACCAAATAGTGGTGTCACACTAACACAGTCCTTTTAGAGGTGCTACACATTTTTAAGCAATAAAAAAAGGGTGTTGTTAAAGGAGTTCTTCAAAATATTAGGGGGATGGACAAGGTAGGGGGTGGACTAGATTGTTTAAGTTGTTTGGGAGGATGGATTTAGTTGTACTTGGTGGATGGTCATCTAAAAATAGGTTGATATTTTTTAACCCAACCCCAAAAAATTCTCCAACCCTTAAAAACACCCCACCAAAAAAATACACCCACCATTCCCACCTCTGGTTACTACTCCACCGTCGGCAACCACCACCACCTCTGGCCATAACTTTTTCTTCTTCTTCTTCTTCTTCTTCTTCTTCTTCCTCTTCTTTCTTCTTCTTTCTTCTTCTTTTTTCTTTTTTCCTGCCCCCCTCTCTTCACGAACCTACCCATCCCCTCTCTTCACGATCGGAGATGACATGGTCATATCTAGGTCATCTCCTCTCCCTCTCTCTCTCCAACTCTCTATGCCCCCTCTCTATACCCTCTCTTTCTCTTGCCCTCCCTCTGCTCTCTCTCTCTCCCCCTTTCTCTTTCACCGTTACCTCTCTAGATCTGAATTTTTTTTCTAGCGGCGGTGGTTGGTGACGGCAGTTGACGACGGTGGAGAAAGAAAAAGAAAGAAGAAAAAAAAAGTGGTCGGCGGGGAAGTTGTCGACGGTGGAGATGAAGATGATGGTAATGTTAGTAGGGGTCGGGTGTACTTTTTAATTTTAGTGAGGTGAAGAAAAAATAGGTGTTAGGTTAGTTTGCCCCAACACCACCCCCTAGTAAAATTGATTAATAATTTGGATGAGAGACTTTAGACTAAAAGCCTATTTAACTTGTCAATTCCCTAATATTTTGAGGAACTTCTTTAACAGCACCAAAAAAATGCGAATGAAACACTCACAAACTGTTGTCTCTTTGGGATGATGGGTTTTTGCCTTTTAGGCCCCGCTTGGCAACTCTACAAACGTTTGCAAGCTTTTTTTTATAGAAAGAAATGCATGTGCGGATAAGACTCGATCAAGTGAAGTTTTGACTGGGATTTGAACTAATTATAAGTGAGGTGGCTCCAACTTAATTTTAAGCTTAAACAAATTAGTATATTATTTGGTCATCGTTGTGACATGGGAGGATAACTGAGGCTGTGCTTGGTATTCGGGGAATTTTTATAAAAATTTGCAGCCCAAAAATACTATTGTATTTGCCTTAATTAGGTAGATAAGTGCAATCATTACACTAAATTATAGTGGTCCCCCATACAAATTTGGTAAAATAGGTTGTAAATATTTGTAGTCATAAAAATGACTGCATTTATTCACACCCTATTTCATCAAATTTATGTAGGGAACCACTACAATTTAGTATAATGATTACACTTATATACTAACAATCAAGAAAAGTACAATAGAATTTTAGACTGCGAATTTTCACAAAATTTCTGGAATACTAAGCGGAGCGTGGAAGTTTAATTGATTGGGAAGGAGAGTGAGGCTTTGGGAAGTCAAAAGGCAAAACAGAACCCAACCCGTTAAGCCTTATCTTAAAATTTATAGCACCTTAAAATTTTGGTTGAAAATCAACGGAATTAATTGTTAGTCAATAAGGATAATTTTCTTATTGTTGATTTAAAATAAATCTTTGATGAGGTTATAAATTTAAGAATAGTCTATTTTTTTGTGAAAATGATTTATATAGTGTGGAGAATATATATCCCTTAGATCGGATTCAAGTGGGACCCAAAACATTTGTTAATCAATAGAAATGATATTAAACATTAAATTTACAAAATAGGTTTGGCAAGGTCTCTACTCCACACCTTAAGTACGGTGGTTTGGGTAGGCCTCGCCCAAGTCATGGGCGGCCTTAAACCCCACGTCCAACCATTTTTCATTTTTATTTTTGAAAAATTTACAAATTCGTTACTATGAATGTCATCTTGCAAAACCAAATTTTTTTTTTGGTAATATGCCCTACGAGAATGCAATACGCAATTGCACTACTATGGATGCTATTAAAGTTGAGGGTTTAGAGATGGGCAAGTCGAGTGGCCGGTCGAACCCTAGAAGTGGTAGAAATTTAATTTGATTGATAGAAAGTATATATTGTTGTTGTAGGAATTTTCTACGAGTCAATCGAGTCGAACTGCTTGAGTAGGGAATTTCCTACGACTTTAGGAAACGCCACTGATGTGTCACCTTCTGCTTCTCTATTTTATCGGATGCCATTTTCTTGTGCCATTTTCATCTCCTTCAACCCCCTCGACAAAATTTCCTCCAATAGTAAGAAAGACCTACGACACCCTCACTATTGCTAAGTGAACCTTAAATTAGTGGTTGAGAGGTTGGGTCTGATGCTTTCTTTTAAGTCTCCACGGGACTTGCCCTTCTTATAGGTTTGATGTTTTGAAGTTTCCACTAGACTTGATTTTAAATAGTAATTGTACAGTGAAGCTCGTTTGACTAAGTCCAACAAAACGGGCGGCCTGCCAACAACATTTTGGGTGCAAATACAATCACTCAAATGAGAGTGTCATGCATGGGCTTCCATCCAGCCCAGTCCTTAAATCCCCCATTATAGCCATGCATGCACGTAGTACATGAGTCCTTATCAGTTACTACTGACCATCTGCTTCCCTGCATTAATTTGAAACTCTCAATTCTGATTGGTCCCCAGTTCTTGCAAGGTACTGCCGGCTGGTTACCAACCAATAAGAGATCGACAACCAAATTGGTTTTTGCAGATTATTCTCGTAGACCTAGCCATAATAACGATAAATAATTTCAAAAGAACTACAGAGAATCAAACAAAGCCAGGATCATCTGTACTAAAAGTTTTGATCATAAGCCAGTAGTGGGCCATATCATAATTGATACTAATTAATTAAGCTGACATGTCACGTTACTCTCCTGCTGAAAGTCATCAATCAGTTTGACCAATCTCGTACTATGAGACTAGTGCATGCAGCAGCTGGCTACTTCAATGAGGTCTTCATCTACTTCATCAAAAAATTATTGCTCAACTGAAATCAGATTTTTTCAAAGCGAAGACCTTGTTGAAAAACTTAACAAACACTCCTTTTAATTTCCTCCTGTTGGTGTCTCTGTTGCCGGCAACTTACTTTTCCGGTCACCTCCACCACCACCACCACCACCACCGCCAACATCACTCTTTCTCTAGTTCACATCTTTTTTGCAATTAATCAATCGTTTCTTCAGCCACCTCGCCAGAAATATCACAGTAAGTTGTAGAACTCTCCAACTCAAGGATATTAATTAATTAAGCTATTATTATTTTCTTTGTGTAACGCTTTTGTGATATTTTGAAATGTATCACCGGAAATCTGTTGTGTTCTACTACATGCTTCATTTTGAATATCTTAATCATTAATTTCTCTTTAATTTGTTTTAGGGGTTTGATCAATGGAACAACAAGGGCCCGGAACTATCGTAGGAATATTGCTTGAAAAAGGGATTATACTTGCTGCCAACATTGGAGAAGAAACACAAAGTAAGAACCCATTTTCTATGGTAGAAATGAAAACTCTCAGTTGAATTCATATATCAGCAGATGAAGGAGAAACACAAGAACCATTTTCTAGTTGAGGACTTGATTTCGTGTTTTATAGAGTATATAGGCAAACGAGAGGAAAATAACCCCAGGCCAGAAGCTGATCTATTGATAGCAGGATGGGATGAGGAAAGGATACCAAAATTGTTTGCAGTTGATGCGACAGAACAAACATCTAAACGTGTTGAGAAGTGTTTGATGAGAATAGTCCCACATGGGATATGAGAGCCTAGCAAACCCAATCTATAATGATCTTGGGTCACACCACTCATTGCCAATTGGAAGCCCACAAACTTAATATGGTATCAGAGCGCAGGCCCACACGTGATAGGCCCAACGGTCACACGTGCTCCCCGCCACCCAAAAAGAGTTCCACGTGCTAGGCGCAAAAGAACCCCACACGTGAGGGGGCGTGATGAGAATAGTCCCACATGGGATATGAGAGCCTAGCAAACCCAATCTATAATGATCTTGGGTCACACCACTCATTGCCAATTGGTTTTGAGTTGGAAGCCCACAAACTTAATAGTATTCATGTATGGGATCACAATCCCCAATTGCATCACGTATACTTAAATATCCACAGTAAGTTACCTCCTAGCAGCACATATTTAGTGGGGTTTCTGATATATATATAGGTGAACTAGTTTATAATAAGAGTTTTTCTTCATCATGCATTTTTGTTCCCCCTTGCAGCATTAGAGAAAATATGTCTAAATATGAAGCTGCCACTACTGCTCGTATAGCAATCTCTACAGCTTCAACATTCAATCAGGCCACGGCAGGATCCGAGAGAGGTACTCTCTCTCTCTCTCTCTCTCTCTCTCTCTCTCTCTCTCTCTCTCTCTCTCTCTCTCTCTCTCTCTCTCTCTCTCTCTCTCTCTTGCTTGTATTCTGTGTTAATTATTTCTTTTTTCTTTTTTTTTTGGTGTGTGCAGTTGTGCATATTGGTAGAAAGCGAGTAAAGGAACTACAAACTATTCCCATCAAGGACTTTCAAGAGAACAACTTTTTTGTCACGCCTTCAGGGGAAATAAAACTAATTCGTTATTTTTTAGATGTTAGCTGAAAATAGTCCTTTGATTATTAATGGTGAAATAGGATCTCAGTTATATACTTTTTGTTTAGTTTAATTTCAAAAATAGTATTCAGATTGTGAATGCTACTGGTTGTTTAGATGTGTTCAAATTAACCTAACGCATGAATGCGAGATATATGTGATGTTGGTTGATCGCAAATACACTTACTGGCTATGGTTTTTAATTCTTTAGTTCACCATCACTTGCAATATTTGTTTCAAGCAAAATTTATTTCAAAATACTAATTTCATTAGGCAGCACATTGTGGGCCTAATTTCATATCTAATCTGCATTTGTGACAAAAAATTTGATTCTATAATTCAAAATATGCATGTACAAGTTTTTTTAACCTACAACCTCTCCTACATCTATATTACAAAACATGTAGCGACATAGGAGGGAATGCATAAGCACAACCATTGAGCCAATGATGGATGGATCAGGCACAATTGAGTATGGTTGAGTTATAGATAGATAGATCAAAGATGGAATTTTTGAGATTAATAAAGCAAATTATAATCAAATACAATGAACTCAAATTGTTGTTGCAAGAATAGGCAATAATGGGCATGTGGATATGTTCTTGACAATGAGTTGTTATGAGCATTTTGACCATCCATGTCTTTCTCAACATGGGGAGATTAGTCTCTCTTTTGTATGAAGATGCCAAAAATACTACTACTATTACTTCAGTGGATATTGGAATATATCCTTGCCCTGCAAAAAGCTGGTAACAGACGAGGAATCACTTTCAAAGCACAAGTACGTTTTGAAGATGCATTTCTTTACCTAGTTGTTCCACCACCAAAAGCATAAGTTTCAATTAGCCTTCTGTATGTCTGTTTTCATCTTCTTTTTCTTCTTCTTCCAGACTTTGCCATTGCTAGTTTTATTCCTCTTTGTCTTTTGTGTCTGCTGCCCTTTACGCTTGTGCTCCACTGTTTTTTCACAAGGAGTGACATCTTCAGACTCTGTTTTTTCACCAGGAGTGACATCTTCATACTCTATAGGCTTTATGATTACACCTCATTTCTTTAATATGTAAAATAAATCAAGACTAAAGGTTTGTTTCCTCACAACTTGTGTGTAGTTGGCGTATATTATTAGATATATATAACAGGTTACAACTCAACCAGGAGAGTTACAAAGGATTTACATCAGAGAATAACTAACCAATAAGAAAGGAGTCTAAAGGAAAGAATAAATATTATAATTTACAATATACTAACTGAAGATCTATTTGATCTAATCTCTTCTATCTTGACCACCACGTGGTTTATTTGTTGAAGGAATCAGTCTTCAATGGTAACGTATGTTGAGAGTTGTGGTCGTGCGAAATACGTTGTATGGCGTTGAGTTGTTGGACGTTGCATGTGGCATGCAACCTTATACGTAATATAATACCTAAACCCACAAAGAAAAAAAGAACATGAGAAATGAAACCACAACCCAAGAAGTATACATGAGTCGTCTTACGGAGAAGAACATATTGAAGTTAAGAAATTATTATTTGAGTTTTGCATGAACTATCAAGATCAATTCCAATGTTCATCACACTTACTGCTGGCAATTTTAATGTTGTGTTGATTCAGCCCAATTTGGCGTTCTCAAATCAAAATAATCCTTTTTCCATTTTCCGTTTCCATGCTCTTCCAGCATCCAAGAAGGCAAACCTTTCTTCTTTTGGATACAAGTACATTGACCCACGTCGCCAGGAATTAAAATCGGCTTCTCTGGTTCGGGGTTCTCCTCATTCATAATTATTAGTTTATCCTTCTCAAACTCTTCATGCACATCAACACCGGCAAAAGCACGATCTATAAGGTCTGCGTGAGAAGGAAGCCTGTAATCTGCCTTGGAGCCAGAAGAAAGAATTCCATCCACCATATCTTCTCCACTCTCACTAACAAAATCCTCATCTCCCACCTTTGAAAATTCAAAAAAAAGAAAAGAAAAAATAAGAGAGGTAGTAGAAAAGAAAGGGATAATTTAGCCAACTGCATGGAGGCGCAGGTCAAATTTGATGGCCTTCCTCATGCAGCAAAGCTGGGTCTAGTACCCTTGAGTTCTTTCTGTTAGTGCTCTCTATTTCATTTTCACTTTTCATCTGCAGCTGTTACTTACAAAATGATTAAAATGATACATGGTGGTTCATCAATGAGAAAAAGATGAAGGCGAAAGCAACCTTCTTCCCGGTGTTTGATGCTAAAATACCAACTTCATACGTTGTCTTCGGGCCAGGATCTCCAACAATATCATCGACACTCTGTTATACACAAGGGGATAAGAACTCCACATCCAGAGGAAAGGATAGGCAGAAGAAATGAATGATGTATGTCAAAACTGCTAATACCTTAAACAGTACAGGTTCCTGACCAATATCATAGTCTTCATGATGTATAACAGTATCAATGTGAACATCCTTTTGCAAAACAATGTTTCTGTCAGACCCCGCATTACCATCTTCTTCACTGTCACTATCCCTACCAATACTATTTGATCTAATTTCATTACTCAATCCATCAGACTGCTTTTTAGCTGCCCCAAACCTCCGTCTAACACTTGATGACCCTTCGTCATCAGTTAGATCTCCTATATCTTTGAATTCACAAAGCTAAGTAAAATAATGATAGGAAAAACAAATAAATACGTCAATATATAACTGAACAATTTAACAAGTAGGCAGTTAAGTGAAACTCTGACAAAGACTGAGACTAAAGATGATGAGGGAAGTACAAGATAATCTCTCTCATAGACATGAATAGTCTGTTTGGACAAGGGATTTGGGGGAGGGATTTTGTGGGGACCAGGGATTTGGTGGAAAAATCATGTTATATTTTTCCTCAAAATCCATGGTTCCCACAAAATCCCTCCCTAAAATCTCTTGTCCAAACAGACTAGAATTAAACTCGAAGTCGGAGTAGGAAGTAGATAGCAGAAAATATTTAACACACGAATAAAAAAGAACAAGGAAGCTTCTAGCATATGCCCTCTAACAAGTATGCATACAAATTTACCATGACACGTTGAAAATTGTCATCCTTATCATCGTCATCCTCATTACTGCTGTAGATTGCATATCGGAGAAGCTCTTTAGAGATTCGAGCTCTAGCTTTATCATCTTTGGCAGTCTTCAAACCATGCTTGAGGATAAGTACTGACCACTTGCAGTACTTCTTCTATTTGGGCTTTAAGTCCTTTTGTGAGTTTTGAAGATTTAGCGCTAAGATAAGCTTCAATTGTGGTGTAGGCTTCGCTTTGTTTGAGACGTTCCCCACTTGTTGGAGAAGAAAGGTTATTTTTCCTTCCTTATTTGTGAGGATCAATTTCAATATTATGAAATCCTCTAAATTTTTTGTTTCTAATATTAGTGTTTGTAATCCTTATAAATTAGATAGCTCCTTTGAGCAACTAATAATAAGAAAATAAGCTCCTTCTTCTCCCGTGGACGTAGGCATACAAGCCAAACCACGTTAAACTTGGTTCTTTATTTGATTTCATGGTATCAGAGCGGATCTGATCCGTTACTGTATTGTTGATTGAAGAAGCCAGGGTATTGCCTCTAGTTTGCACAATTTATTATTGATTGAGGAAGGAAGCAGGCTACTGCCACCGATTTGATCATATACTTGGAGATTTCTTATTGGATCTTATATTTGAGGTTTGATTCTGTGCTTCACTATTCCATTGAGAAAAAGCTTTCTTTTTCTTTACTGTTTCATACTTCCGCTGCTTGTGCATCCTCTAGATTGCTATACACAGTGAGCTTTTTTTTTCTACTCTTGTTTTTATGGGGGACAACGATACTAACACGGGGATGAAGCTCTCATCTTCTTTGTTGAATGGCTTAAATTATGTTCCTTGGTCTAGAGCCGTTACTTTATCTTTGGGTGGAAAATCCAAACTAGGACACATCAATGGAAAGAAAAGTACTCCTAAATTGGATGATCCCAAGTACGAAGAATAGGAGTCAAGTGACCTGATGGTAATGACTTGGCTCCTTAATTCAATGGAACCTAAAATTTCTGAAATATTCACTTTTTCTGAAACGGCTAAAGATCTTTGGGACTCTGTCAAAAATTTGTATGGCCACCAAAATAATGCTGCTCGAATATTTCAATTAAAAAAGGAGATCAATGAATGTAAACA
>MVGT01002385.1:44327-60752 GCA_002174775.1 Macleaya cordata
ATCTTGGTAGATTGAAAAGCATGTGGGATGAATTGAATATGTATCAACCTGCTACTACTGATTTAAAAATTCTTCGACAAAGGGCAGAACAAGAGAATATTTTTTAATTGTTGTCTAGTGTTAAACTAGAATATGAGAGTCTTCGAAGTCAAATCTTAATGGGGGCTGAAGTTCCATCTCTTTCTAGTGTTTGTGCTATCTTTCAGCAAGAAGAAATTAGGAAGAAAGTTATGAATATTGAGCCCCAAACTACTTGTGTGTACTCCGAATCTAGTGCTTTGGTAGTAGATAAGAAGGAAGTTGAAAAGAGGCAGTTTGGTAATACAAGTAAAGAGCAAAATTTCGCTCATGGTCGAGGAAAGGGACGTCGTTGTGATCACTGTAATAGGATTGGGCACACTAAAGATCGTTGTTGGATTCTTCACCCACACTTAAAGACAAAATATGAAAAAATGGCCAACAATGTCACGTCGGAGACTTCAATTTTAGTTGAACAACTCCAAAAGCTTCTCCAACAATTAAGTAAATCTGATCCCTCTACCTCAGGAAAATCATCTACTCATGCCTCAGGTGACCTTACTGCTTTATTTTCATCTTGTTCTAATGATATTACCTGGATTGTTGATTTTGGTGCAACTGACCATATGACTAATAATCCCAACGGTTTGCTAAACTTCACCTCTACATCTCAGCAACAAACTGTTTCTGTTGCCAATGGAACTTCGGTTCCAGTTCAAGGTCATGGCACCATTAGGGTTTTTCCAGGGTACCCTAATTCTGAGGCACTTTATATTCCTTCATTTCCTTCTAAGTTATTATCTGTTGGAAAACTTACCAATGCTTTAAACTGTGACATTATTTTTTCTCCTACTTCTGTGGTTTTTCAGGATCGAGTCACGGGGATGAAGATTGGTGAAGGCATTTTTTCTCATGGTCTATACTTATTGAAACAGAATAATCAAGTATTAAATGTTGACACAACCCAACCTCAAGTTGTTTGGCACAAACGTTTAGGTCATCCTTCTGATCGAATTTTATCTTTTATTTTTCCCGTTGCATCTCGTAATTTCCATCCCTGTGAGACTTGTCAACTTTCTAAACAGACACGTTTACCATTTAGTCCATCTTTATCTGTGTCTGCTGAACCTTTTGAATTAATACACTCTGATGTTTGGGGTCCTGCACATCTTGACTCTTATGATGGTTATAAGTATTTTATAACTTTTATTGATGATCGTTCTTGTGCTACATGGATTTATTTGTTGAAATCTAAAACTGAGGCCATTTCAGTTTTTAAAGAATTCCATGCAATGATTGTTAACCAGTTTGATGCTCGGGTTAAAATTCTTCGATCCGATAATGGCACTGAGTACACTAAAAATCTTTTTTTAGAATATCTTAGTAGTCACGGTATCATTCATCAAACTAGTAGCGTTGACACTCCACAACAAAATGGAGTTGCAGAGAGGAAAAATAGACACCTTCTTGAAATGACTAGATCTCTAATGTTTCAAATGAATATTCCTAAATGATACTGGTCTCACACTGTTCTTACAGCTGCTTATTTGATTAATAGACTTCTTAGTCGTGTCCTTAGTTACAAATCACCCCTTTAAATCTTAAAAAATAGGAAAATTGATATCTCACATCTTCGCATCTTTGGATGTGTTTGGTATGTGCGTGTTGTTCCATCCTATAGAGACAAACTCGATGCACGCGCAACTAAATGTGTATTTTTTGGGTATTCCTCGACCCAAAAAGGATACAAATGTTACGATCCCAAAAGTCGTAAAGTTTTAGTGTCCCGTGATGTTCGTTTTGTTGAGAATGAATCATTTTTTGAGTCTAAGAGTAACGATACTTCTGGGAATCGATCCCAGGGGGAGTGGTTCACTGATATGGTTCCTCTTCCATCCGTTTGTTCTCCTCAACCTATGCAGCCTACTAGTCAAGTCATTGAATCATCTGACACTAAATTATTAGAAGGTTCCTCACTTGAAAATACCCTGCCGCAAAGCACACCACTAGATGTTTTACCTGAAGATGCCTTGCCAAAAAATACTTCACCACCTGTGACTCATCCTGGAGTTGCTCCACGTCGATCAACAAGAATTTCACAGCCTCCTGCTAAAATGAAAGATTTTTATACATATCATAGTGCAACATTTCCTATACAAAATCACTTGACCTATAATAATGTTTCTCCTTCTCATCTTGCCTTTCTAAGTTCTATGTTTGATGAACCAAGTAATTTCATTGAGGCAAATGCTCAACCAGTTTGGAGACAAGCCATGAAAGAAGAACTTGGTGCTCTTGACAAAAATCATACTTGGGACATTGTCAGGTTACCTGAAGGAAAGAAAACCGTGGGATGCAAATGGGTGTATAAAATTAAGTATAACAGTAATGGGACAATTGAAAGGCATAAGGCTAGATTAGTTGCCAAAGGATTCACACAGACTTATGGAGTTGACTACAAAGAAACTTTTGCCCCAGTTGCAAAAATGAATACAGTTAGAGTTCTATTATCAATTGCAGCTAATCATGAATGGCCATTGTTTCAAATGGATGTTAAAAATGCATTCCTACATGGGGATTTAGAAGAAGAAGTATATATGAGCCTGCCTCCTGGACACCCTTTAGAATCTAGAAAAGGACTAGCAGGCAAGTTAAATAAGGTCATTTATGGTCTTAAACAATCTCCTCGAGCCTGGAATGGAGTATTTAGTTCTGTTTTGATTCGTAATGGTTTTAAGAAAAGCTTTGCCGATTCTTCATTGTTTACAAAAAAAGGCACGTTTGGTATTGTCATCGTGTTGGTGTATGTTGATGATATAGTTATTACAGGGGATGATGATCGAGAAATTGAAAAGTTGAAATCTCTTCTTCACAAAAGGTTTGATATTAAGGATTTGGGAATATTAAAATATTTTTTGGGCATGGAAGTTGCACACTCTAAAAAGGGCATATTTTTAAATCAAAGAAAATATGTGTTGGATCTTTTGAAAGAGACAGGGAAATTGGGTATAAAGCCTGCTGAAACTCCTGCAGATAGTTGTGTGAAACTTGGTTTGGATGGATAGCTCATAGAGAATGTTGGACAGTTTCAAAGGTTGGGCGGAAAATTAATTTACTTGACGATTACTCGTCCAGACATTAGATATGCCGTCAGTGCGGTTAGTCAATTCATGCATGCTCCTTGAGAAAGTCATATGAATGCAGTTAATAGAATCCTTCAGTATTTGAAGGCATCTCCTGGACGTGGTATTTGGATGCAGAGAAATGTTCACACTAATGTCAGAGGCTATGGTATCACAGATGTCACTGGTTACACTGATTCTGACTGGGCAGGATGCCCTGTTAACAGACGGTTTACTACAGGATACTGTACTTTTGTTGGAGGGAATTTAGTCACTTGGAGAAGTAAAAAACAAAGTATTGTTGCTCGCTCCAGTGACGAAGCAGAATATAGAGCCATGGCATCCACAACAAGTGAGCTAACTTGGCTTAAGGCCTTATTGCATGACTTAGGAATCAAGATTATAACTCCAATGAAGATGTATTGTGATAATATGGCTGCAATACACATTACTTCGAATCCAGTGTTCCATGAACGAACTAAACATATTGAGGTAGATTGTCATTTTATTCGAGAAAAAGTGCAAGCCGGCATTATCTAGACACCGTACATTCGCAGTGAAGATCAACTAGCAGATATCTTTACCAAGGGATTACCTTCAAAAAAGTTTCATGAGATCTTGTCCAAGCTGGGCTCGATCGATATCTACGCTCCAACTTGAGGGGGAGTGTTGGAGAAGGAAGGTTATTTTTACTTCCTTATTTGTGAGGATCAATTTCAATATTATGAAATCCTCTAAATTTTTTGTTTCTAATATTGGTGTTTGTAATCCTTATAAATTAGATAGCTCCTTTGAACAACTAATAATAAGAAAATAAGCTCCTTCTTCTCCCGTGGACGTAGGCATACAAGCCGAACCACGTTAAACTTGGTTCTTTATTTGATTTCACCATTGAATTCATGGAAGCGTATATGGATGTAAGGATTCGTGAAGCCGAGAATCTGGTGCATGTATTTTTCCATATAGTCACGGAAACGATACAGTAAATACTGTTGGATCATCGCATGAACAAACATAATACTAGCCAGAGTTGATCCAACTCTGGTCCAAAATCTCGACCATTTTCCACATCTTCTTCTTCTTCTTAATCCTTTCCAAATTAAACTTAACAGCAATGCTACCCAAGGGACAGTTTAAATAGGTAAGGAGGTTTCTGTGGATAAGAAACTATGGCGACATATTCATTGAGAGGCCAATTTGAAATGGATTAATGAAACTGAGAAAGTACTGTGAAGTTCATGTGGAGCAGAAATAAGTGAATTATTATTTGAACAAGTCGTTGTTCACATTTAAGTAATAGGTGTCCGAATTAGACCGAAATTTTTGACCACCAATAGGCACACTACAAGAAATTTGGGCTTTAGTGGGGGTCGCTGGCCGCCGATAAAAGCCCATAAGTGGCCGGTAAAGGTCTTTACAGACGGCCGTATATGGTCGCTGCCTTGGTCGGTAAAGGCCCCGTCACTAAAAGTTTTACCGAGAGATTTTCGACCTCCGATAAAGGTTAGGACCTTTACCGAAGGCTTTTTGGCTGCCGGTAAGTCATTTAGTTTGGTCACCAACTTGTCATCAAAGGTCAATACCGAAGGCCACCCGACCGCCGCTAAAACATTATATGCCGAAGGCTTTGCTGGCCGCCGGTAAAAACCCCTATACCGAAGGTTTTCGGGACGCCGGTAAATATCCCATTTTTAGAAAAAAAAAATTATTATGTTTTTTTTTCCTATAAATTAAAACCTACAATATTGAAATACTATAACCAAAACATTTCCTTAGAATTCAATATCCTATAAATTTAACACTTCATTTAAATTAAAATACTATGTAATATATATATATATATAAGTATTGTATTTGTTACAAAATTTACCCAAAAAAAATCCATAAATAAATACATCTCTTTCTAAAAATTTACATCTTTTCCCATAGCCTTCTTCGAAATTTGCACAGTACAGATCTTTTATCTTCTTTAGCTCCTCATCTGAACATAAATTAAACAAAAAATAAAACATAAATTAATGGATAAAATTATGTTTTTCATAACTAGAACCTAGTTTTACAAGAAAATTTGTCATAGATTTCTTCTGAAAAAGAAACAAAGGGAAAGACCTGTAAAAGATAACTCAACTAAATCATGTGCATCTTGGACAATTATAGGATGTTGGCAAAGAAAATGAGACTTCTACCAATACAAAGCATACAACTATAACCACTAACAATACATAACATCAATAAGAAAAAAAAATGAAAAGAAAGGAATCACCTTGTTAAGTAAAATTCAATTGTTAATCTGGTTATGTTATTGTCACATAAAGTAATTTGAGCTTTAGAAAATTGCTCAGAATATGTACTCTAAGAAGCAATTCACAACACTTTAAAAATGAGGTTAAAAATCTACTTATTCTGCAAAAAGTAAAAGAAAAAGGTTTACCTATAAAGTGAAGTTGTGATTCTTGTCATGCTTGAAGCCAAAGTAGCATGCATAATACTTCTTGAACACATTACTTTTATTGCAAATGCATGATCTCTCTATCCTGCACATGTACAAAAATAACTAGTTTATGGTGGATGTAGAACAAATAAATTCTTTATTTATTTTAAAACTAACCAAAGCAATTGTAATCTAGTCCTATTTGTACACCTATACAACCACTCACCAAATTTTAGACCACCCATTCATTGATAAAGAAATACCATATCTACTATTCAGAATAGCATCCCACCAAGAGGAGAGGTGCTGAGATTATTTTCGTGCAAATAATTACCCTTGTTACTTGATGAATTCTACTTACAACAATTTCTTGCATCAAGTCAGTCTACTTGAGAATAAATAACCAACATGAACAAAAAAGCAACATATTAAAAAAAAAGGTAAATTGTAATTAAAAAAAATGACTTTAATGTTATTACCTTGCAGCCACAACTTTACATTATAGGAAATATATTTAGAGTTGGTGGGTCTCATGCATATAGGAGTCAACATCTTTATTGTATGATAAACATTCCATGTCATTTCTGAATGATAAACATTCCATGTCATTTCTGAATGATAAACATACAACATCTACAAATCGCCTAGACAGTAGTAGAGACCTGTTATATTCAACATGTACACTAACCTACAATGACATTAAGCAATTAAGAACTAGAATAAGAGTACACTCACCTTAGTAGCTCCGTCTTTGTGGCATTGTTTAGCGAGCTCAACAACAAGCCTTAAGAGCATAACTTCATCAAGGGCGCCCTTGGTACTATTTCACATTATAATCCATCGCAAAAATCAATGCATCAGTCTAATAACATTGTCCAATCTTTATTAGAATTAACTTTGAAAAAAAATAATTAAAAAGTTCAGTGTCTATATATAATTAAGAGTAGTCAAATGTCAATCTCTTTTTCTGTCTAAAAATGTAACACGAAATTCAGAAAAAAAAAAAAAAGTATTCATGTTCTCAACAATATGACACCTGATTCAAGTATTCCTGCAAGCCAATGCAAATGCAAAGACAACTGGTTTCACCTGAATAAGATAACTAATGACTATCAGAGAGAGAGACAGAGAGAGAGAGAGAGAGGCACTTCGGGGCTCACGGTGATATATGTATATAAATAATTTCACAAGGTGAAGCAGCATAAGATTTAATATCTGGACAAATTCATTTTGGGTCTTAAAATTGATGGCAATGAAGAAACAAATATAAATAATTAAAAATATTATTCTATGAGTGCAAAAATAAAGAAAAAATAAAAATATTATCCTGCCGGTAAAGTGATGGCTCGAATTTGGCTCCCGGTACAAATGCTTTAGCGAGGGTATGGNGAAGTAATTTCAGTTTCAAATTTATGATTTCTGGATAATTTAAGAAATTCGAAGTTATTTTTCTGAGATTGTGTATAAATCTGTTACTAAACTTAAGGCCCAGTTTTGAGTATCTTATGATCCGAATTAGGCTCGGTGTATTTCTACTGAAGTTGTATAACTTTAAATGTATTTTCCAGAATGACTTCATTTGTACAATCCGGATTTACGATTAAGAACTTATGACCATTTTACTGAAGTATGTGCAGTTAAGTACGAAAAATATTTTCAATAATTTTTATTTTTGTTTTTAAATTTACTTTGACTACTAAATTGTAATTAATGTTGGCAAAAATTAACTGGTTTATCTTTCAAAATGAGAAAGCAAGCGATTTTATTAATTGCTTTAAATTACACTTTATTTACACTCTTCACGCCTTGCCTTCCAGACTAATTGAATCGGGTTGGATTTTAGAGTTCCGAAAATCGGGGTGTGACACTTTCTCTCTCTCTACTAAGGTTTCAACTAATCTTATATGTGTGCTTAATGGCTATGGAATCTAGTTTTTTTTTCCTTTGTTCATTTATGGTAATTTTTTCTAGAAGAAGAACAGTTTCTAAGTATGGGTCTGTTCCAAAATCTCTGAAATGGTTTAGTTTGATATAGGTATGAAACATTGAACAAATATTGAAACTTTATGTTCTTAAAAGATTTAGGTGAAAGATTTCTTTTTTTTTAAGCGGCTTGAAAATGGCTTCTTCTTTTTTTGTTGGGTGTTCATGTATGCTTAAATGACCCAGATTCTCTGGTTTTAGCTTATAGGCCTCGGGCATTTTCGTTTCTTTCTCTCCTTTCATTTTCTCAAAACGACAAACCCTACCACCGTCTGGGAGGCCTTTTTCTCGTTCGTCGTCGGTAAGCTCAAGACGCTCTCAAACCTGCCATTTTATGCGTCATCTTTGTTTCAGGTACTCTCTCTTTGCAAATCCCTCATATTTTCCCTATCTTGAAAGAACCCTAGCAAAAATAAAAATAACAAACACTAGTACCTCAAATTTTTTTGTTACTGATTTGAAGTCCTGCAACCGCAAGTTCCTCCAATCATTCAAAGCACCAGGATGTATGACCATCGACAAGTGGTCAAATCTATCCTTTAAACAGTTCCAGAGGACTAACGGATCTTTCACCGTCAAATATTCAAATTTAAGTCCCTCATGGATGTGGTGCCTAATGAAAATAGTGGCAGCAGCAGCACGACTATCTGTGGTCGGCTGATTTCCTTCCCGAATAGTATCTCCGAGTTGCTTAGATGCGAGATGGAGTTCCATATCGAGGACCCAGGAAAGGTAGTTATTTCCAGTGATATCTAAAGCAACAAACTCAAGCTTCGTTAGATTCGACATTGAAAATAAGACAACACAAGTATACCTTTCTGATTTTGTGAGATGCCCAGGAGATTCGGGTTGATCACAAAATGTCGATATCTCGATCTTGAGAGTGGTAGAGACTCGTGCTGATAACGTGTTATGATTTCTGGGCACACAGAATATATATATCGAGAGAAGTGGGAAGATGATATTACTTATTCATTGATAGTTTAAACACATTCGTACAATACTCATAATTATCTCTATGTAAGCTTACAACTCTATTTCTCACAACACATATATAGTTAAATTGATTCTATTCTCTAAAAAGAAGGAAGACTATCAGATATATAGAGGAAGGTGCATGTGAGGAATGCACCCTCATGACACACGTACAAAATACGTGTTTAGGTGCATGTCAGGGCAATGGTGGGCCAGCCACATGACGACCTGCATGGGCCAGCTACATAACCCATGTGACCTGATGCGTCATAACAAAAACGATATTTTATCCTTTTATATGTTTTCTGTTTCATAAAACAAAATGAGATACACCTACATCGAGCCATAAAACTCTCGGGTGTTTTAACCTCTTCTAGCTTGGCGCGGATCTGAAAAATTCATTCCCTCTCAAAAACAACCCGATGTTAGGGATTTCTCCCATTTCTTTCATTTGAGAGACCAGCAGGAGAAAAAAACCTAGCCATCACTACTCGCCGCCGTCCATTGAGTTTTCCGTCCGGGGCCTCGCCGTGCGTCCGTTATTCGCCATCGCGACTGGTATTCTCTCACTCTTTCACTATCTCACTCGTTTTCTCTCTAGATCATCTCCTCAACACCTTTTCTTCATAATTTCTTACTGATTTTACTTCAATCCACTAGGGTTTCATCTACTCTCATCCCTTAACACTTTTTCTACACAATTTCTCAGAAAAAAAAAATGATTTACTTCAATTTCATGGCAGAGAACGTAAATAAGATCGACTTACTGATTTTACTTCAATGTATTATGGTTTCATCTGATCATAGAAGTCTTTCTCTAAAATCAGACTGAAATCAAAATACTAGCGATTTTACTTTGATCGGTTTTTAACCATCTCGTTCTCTCTATCTCTCGCTTCTCTCTCAACTCTTTCATTTTTTTCTTGTTGTAGACAAGATTTAGGGGTGTTTGCTTGCTTGTATTGTTGGTTTTAAATTTGGGGTCTTTAGGGGCTTGTTTTGGGGATTCTGTGATATATATGGTTGTTAATTGGTGTCAACAACATAGTTGCCAGACTCAAATCCTGTATATATTGAATCACCATGGATCGTGAGATCATCGAAAGGTTTTAATTAATTACTTAAGAGGGTTGATATTGATACTGATCTTCAGATTATCATAATTAAGTTAGGCTATAATGAAGATTAACAAGCTAATTAACTTAGGACTCATCTCAGGTGAGCAGAGCTGATACAAAGAGGATGGTATGTATTTAGGACCAAAAATGAAAGTGGTGGGCTAGTTCTCTATGACCTGCCGACTTCAGCAGAGTTGCCAACTTATACCAACACCACGCTCCATGGCAAGCTCCATGAACTAACACGAAATTCTTCTTTCCTTCTTTCATCTCCATCCTTCACCTTTGTTGGTGAATTTTTTTGCTCTTACTTATTATCCTTCTTTAACTTATTATCTTTACTGACTGAAGATTTTTGGAAGAATTAAGCCATGAAAGTTACCAATTATGGTGCATTTTGGGAATTAATTAGCACTGTTTTTAGGTTGGTCAAATGTAGATCGATGTAGTTGCTAATTAATTAGCATGGCTGTCTCACTGTAGGGGTCTTGGAATTTTTACAAATATATATGGTGTTATTATGATCTGCTTTTTTGTTACTTTTGCTTTCTCTGAATTTGTTTTAGCTCCTTAAATGGGGCCTCATGGCTTATATTGCCTAGTAAGCTAAATCAGTTAAGAGAAAGTAATTGCTATGATTCTTCAATTACTTAGTTGCTATACCAAACAGGTTTTTTGAGTTTTCAAAATTTAAAAACAGTTTTCAGATTTGTTACCAAACACTTTTTAAGATTTTAAAAATTCAAAAAAATACAATCCTGTTTTCTAATTATTTTTGTTTTCAAAAACTAGTTTTTGAATCACAAACCAAGCGGGCACTTAAACTCCCGCCTGGACTTCTACCAAAATTCAAATTGCTTTTAAATTTTTTTTTTGGGCGTCCACCTATAAAAAAAAATGATTTTCTAGAACATTCCTTTATACATCCAGCCTACACAGTCTCTATATTTTCTACTCTCAGTGAGGGGCTGTTTGTTTTTTGTGCTCCCACCGCCACCGCCCTGCACCACTGTCCCAAAATCGCTTGGCTAAAAAGAAAAGTAAGAAATCTTTTTCTCTCTATATTTATCTCAGCATATACTTGTAGCTTGCATTTGTAGCATTTTTTTCTGTTCAGTTCAGAAATTTGAGGGTTGATTGTTGGTAGTTAAACTTTTGTTTAACTCAACTTCACCCAAAAACCCCACTAAAGATCTAGTTAAATCTGCAACTCTTTGGTAGAATACATAAATTATACACGCTGAGCATTGTTCAAAATCATTTAAACATCTGAGCAAGTAAAACCCCTTTTTTCGCTCTGTTAAATATTGGGTAAATGTTTCTAAAATTTGTTACTTTGAATGAAATGGATTTGACTGCTTATGGCTGGTTACAATCCAAATTAAATAGGATTAAATCAGGTGCTTAGCCAGTGTAAAAAAATTGCAATTTCTACCAAAGACAGGGATGGGAGCCCACAACCCCAAATAGTTGGGATAGGGTTTTGATGCTCATGATTACATCAAAGCACACACAATATATTGAATCATCCAGACATTTGATGGAGTATAGAAAGTTATGCTATTTAAATGTATCTGTAGCTATTTCCATATCTCAATATTGTAGATTTTGGTTCAAGTTGTATTTTTTACTTAGTTTGTCAAATTTGGTGAATGATTGTAGTTTTATCTGATTTTGCAATTGTGTACTTGTAAAATGTTAAGGTCACATCATTTATGTTTTTTTAGCAATATTAGAGTATGGAGGTTCAAAAGAAAAGAAAGACGACTCCGGATTCTCATCGCTTCTCTATGAAGATGATGTGTAAGTTCAATGCAAGACAACGCAAGCAACGCAAGGCTACTCACATCTCTATGAAGATGATGCGTAAGTTCAATGCAGGACAACGCAAGGCTACTGCTTCAAAGACAAACCAACCTATTGGAGCATTCTCGTCCTTCATGTGAGACATTTCTCTAATAATTTCAGATTTTGCAGTTTTTTTTATTTTTTTTAAGATGATTTTAACTGTTTTGGCTATTATCTCCTATTTTTTCTTCTTTATGAAGATAATTTATTTGTTTTTGGTACCTTATCTTTGAATTTGGATTCATTTTTCTTATCTGCTTGTTGAAATGACAGGATTATTTTCGAGAAATGGTTCAAAGCAAAATATCCTGATAAAACATCAGTTTATTCTGTAAGATCCTAATCTTAGACTGAAAATTTGTTCCAATACTTGGATCTAAGATAATAAAATTCATTTTCTGTATCAAATCTTTATTTAGATCGAAGTTTCAACTTGGGAGGGTTCGTAAACAATATTCAATTGATCTTTTAATTTACTGGATTAATTTTTATTTAATTTACTAGAGGGTTAGAGGTGTCCATACTCCTTGTTAAGTTTTGTTTAATTTATTGGATTAATTTTCTTCACTTTTTCCATGCTTGATTATTAGAAGTTTTCTAAGATTAAATGACTTTCAGGTGGGAAAGGCAGGAAGAAAGAAATGGAGTCGGATGCCCAAATCTGTAAGATTAATTTTCTTTATATTTTTTTTCCAAAAGTTCTTTTTTCCCCTCATTGTTAGTTTTTTTTTTGTAGATGCATTTTTTCCTTAATAGTATTCCTTAAATGGTTTCAATGTTATAGAGCGTTGTCTTTTAAACAATAATTGTTAGTTTTGCTCTTTTAACCAGCTCTTTATTCCTTCTCTCTCCTTATACTAGTTTATTACTTTCATACCTTCTTTTAGGAGAAAGCTAAATACCAAGAGAAAGTGGATGCACTGCTTGTTAAATATAACGTTGCCTTTGAAATAATGTGAAGTTGAGGTTAGGTATATTTCTCCCTTTTGTATTCTTTCTCTCTCTAAACAATTATCAATCATATATAGTTGTTAGGAGATTTTTGTATGGGTGGGGATACTTGATCCTCGCGTTGACAATCCCCTAAAAACCCCCTTACATGTTTAGGGTCCATATTGGATGATCCAAGGGCTATTTTTTAGCTAGGAATTCAGATGTTTACCTCAGCTTGCATACTCACCAAAAATCAGCCCATTGTAAAATTTCTTAACCCATCAAAAGCTGGTTTGAAATTAACAGTAAACCAATATCCATTTTACCATTGATTTTTAACCATTTCTTGATGTGGTCTCGATCGGGTTAGAGATTTTAGAGTGGGCTTATTTTTTTGTGGGGATGATCTCCATGGTGAAGAGAATATTTTCATGAAAAATTAGCCTAATCCCCATGTGGGTTCTACGTGAGTAGGGTTTTTTAGGGGCTTTTTAACACTTACGGTAAGTATCCTACCCTTAACTTTTTAAAAAAACCCTATATATATGTATAATGAGAAAAAATCCCATACAATAAGTTTATAGAGTGGATTGTGGGGTCTACATGGAGATGATTCGGTGAAGGTGTATTTCTCATTATGTAGCTCATCTTCACAAAAAATAATCCCATTCTATAACTTGTTACCCTATTATCAACTTATTGTAAATCAATGGTGATTGAGTTAATCACTCTACTGTTAATTGCAATCAATGAATGATGGGGTTAAAAGTTTTGGAATTGGCTGATATTTAATGAGGTTGATCTACATGGTGATGAGAACATCCTCCTTTAAAATCAACTCCTAGATTATCTCCATATGGGCTACACAGGCTACTGTATAAATAAAAGTGTGTGTGAAACCCATCTCGTATATCATATTGAGGGGGATACATTGCCAAATATCAAAATACTCAATGTGTTGTAAGTCCCACACCAAGATGATTTAGTACTATATGAGTTTCGATTAGGATGACATACTATATAGGTCTTCCTCACCGAATAGTGTATCATTTTAAAACTTCTAACCCATCAAAAGTTGGATTATTTATGAGTCATCTATTTTTTTGATAATTTTAAACTAACTTTTGACGGGCTTAGAAGATTTAGAATGATGTGATTTTACACTAAGATGATCTACATGATGAAGAGATCACCCTAATACCCTTGGTTCATCTTTTTGTTGGAAACTTGGGTTTTTTTATTGAATTAGTAAGAATTGGTTGACGTGAACTTTGAAATTTATGGATGAATTAACATAGGAACTAATTTAAACTTTAATTAGTGGAATTTATACTTAAAATTTTACGTATTTTATCTTTAAGGGATATTGCAACACACTTTTTGTAGGGTCGCATCTAGAGATGATTTTAAGGTTGATTTTCTGTGAGGAAGTTCTTTTCATTATGTGGATCAATATATTCGAGAATCATCCCATTCTAAAATTCTAATATCTTCAAATTAGCCTCTTAAAAATTTGTAAATTTTAAGTATTTTTATAAGCTGTTGATTTTTGATAAACTTTTAATAGGGTTAGAATTTTTAAAAACAAACTGATTTTCGGGTATGATGATCTACACGGTGAGTAGAACATCATCATCGAAAATTAACTCTTGAATCATCTCCATGTGAGCCTAAAAATTGTGTTGCAAAAGTGTCGCACTAAGATATGTTGGAATATCAATCTTTTTTTTTGGATCCGCCAATGCCCCTCACTTTATGTATTTAGCTACCGTTATCAAGTAGAGGTTTAAGGATTGATGGTTTTGAGTTATGACCATCGGGAGATCAAAGAAGGCAACAGCTTGGCTGTGTGTGCAGGGATGGTGCTATTTGAACACCAAGATCCGGTAACACCAAATTGTGGGGACCATATGGGTACACTTCAAGAGCTGAAATTTGGTGATGTTGTTCTCCTCATTATGTACATCATCTTCACAAAAAATCAGCTTATTTTAAAAATTCTAACCTGATCAGAAGTTGATTAAAAATTAACAGCGATGAAATAGTAAATTTTTGATGGGTTAGATCCTTAGAAGTTTTAAAATGGATTTTTTTTTGACGATGATGTACATTGTTAGAAAAATAACTTCACGAAATTAATTATGTGGGCCTCATAGTCTAGTGTTATAATATAGGGCTTTTTGAGCTAATAACCCCATTCCCTAATTGGAAATGAATCTAGTTATATAGCTCCCTTATAAACCTAATAATGATGGCTTCATCCTAACCATTCCTTTGTATTTTTTGAATCCTGAAAACAATGACACGTGTCTACCTTTTTGACTTTTTTTTGAGCTGCCTAAAACAACAGCTTGGCTAAAAGGAGGTAACGTCAGACACGAATCTCAAACCATCTCTATCTCACATCCACCGGTCTCCAACAAAAAATAACAAACTCTCCCCTCCACCACAATCACCATCTCAACCACTCCACCTCCTCCACCACCACCCCACTCCACCGTCTCCACAGCTGCTATTACAGTGAGACGAGAGAGAGAGAGAGAGAGAGAGAGGGACATAGATCAAAGAGGAGAGAGCCTGGAACACTTTCAGATTTGATGTTCTCTCCGATCAACCAGCCGGTGCTCCCAATCCAATCGCCGGTTCTTAAGTAGTTAAGGCACTAATACAATCATACCTACTTTCAACAAAAAGCCCTAATTAAAAAACCCCAAAACCTTTTAATGTGAAACCTAGGTTATCCACCTATAAGAGCTCGGATGTAGCGAAATTAATGGCAAGAGGATTTTAATGTGAAGAGTTTAGTCGTTTGATTTGATTTTTTTTTTCAATTCTCCTTTCATCTCTCCAACATACCCAAATTTTTTAGATCTTTAGTTACAGGTCTGATAATTTTTTCCTTGTGCTTTTTGGGAAGATCAACCTAGACTTTTTGTAACTTTGGATGTCCAGATTTGAGAAATTTTCCATATGCTTTTTGCGCAGTGGAGTTTTGGTTTCTTAAAGTTCGATAGAGTGCAAGGTCCTTGCAGTCGACAATCATAAGTTTTTCCACGAACCTACTCCACACTCGATTTGAACAAAATATTTCGAAAACCTCCCCTTTCATACGGCTTCAAAGAGTCAAAATCTAGGGTTTCCTTTAGCTTTATCAGAAGAATGAGAATTTTTTTGGGGCGTTACTACAGACATACCAGATTTTGACATCTAAGATTACATCTGTTTATTTTATTGATTAACACTTGTTGAAAAAATATTATTTCATTTCAGCCTCTCGTACCACTTTTAAAAAGTAGATGTAATCTTTTGGTGTCAAATTCTAGTGTTATTCTAGTAAAACTCTTTTTTTTAGTTTAAGAAGCCGGATCTCTCACTCCCACCATCAGACTAAACATACGATGGGTCCAACTACACTTTTAGGGAGAAGTTAGTCATTTATAACTTGTTTGGGCATTTAAGTAATTTCGGGAGGTCATGCGCGTTTCATTTGGATTCACGTCGAGGATAAACGATCAAGTGACGGTTTCGTCAGATCTGGGGTTATTTCCTAGTTTTTATTTTTATTTTATATTGAGGTTACATGCAAATTTACAATGGGTGCTGTTAAAAGAATTCTCTAAAATATTAGGGGTGGACAGGATAGGGGAGTGTATAAAATATTTCAAAATGGTTGGACGATGGACATATTTTTACTAGGGGTAGTTCTCAAAATTAGTTTGATATTTTTTTACCCAACCTTAAGGGCAAGGCCAGTGTACCGTGTTAAACACCAAATCTAGCGAATTTTTAAGACTAGTGGGCACCCTTATACCTCAGACCCCTCACTTGGTCCATTAGTTTGATGGAGGCTTAAAGGGTTAAGGGTACGCGCAGAAGAGATCTGTGACGTAAGCGTAGAACTTATCTGCGAGGCCACAATTTTATTAATAAAAAAAAGGTGTGTCGCTGAAGTTTTCTGCGACACATTTTTTTAATTAATAAAATAATTAAAAATAAT
>MVGT01003366.1:17829-72203 GCA_002174775.1 Macleaya cordata
AACGAACGGACTCCAAAAGCTCCAAAAAGATCTAGAACCTAAGCTCTGATACCAACTGTAACATCCTGGACCTTGGGTGTACTTACACCACACTTGGGCGTAAATATCCAAAGTCTGAAACATTAATTAAGCGAGTTTTTGAAATACATTTAGGCCCAACTTTATTGGGCTTGGTCAACTCAGGCCCAACTAAACAGGGTTTGGTCTTAGCTAGCTAAGTCAAACTGGGCCCACGTCTAATTTAGAGTTTTTTCAAAACAAAACTTAACATAGTTGGGCCCAACCATAGGGCAATACAAGTCATTGGGTCTGACTAGGGTTCTAGGGTCCACGTACCTTAAACCTTATAGTTTCATAAAACATGCTAGCAGTGAGTCTATAATTTTGTTGGATGCTATGCAATGTATTGAGTGCTCAAAATGGGAAACCCTTCCGGTATTTTGTTCAAAAATGTACCTACATTCTCACAATATTTTTAAAATAATTTTTAGACTAAAAAACATACATAGAATAACACTTTAATTATAACTCATGCAGCAAACAGATTCTGCATAATGTTCAGTTAAAAATTTATAATGTACGCTCTGTGTGCCAGAATCAGGTTCCGTTAGAACCCTTTGAAACTACACTTAGAGCGGCATTCTTTCATGTTTTGACCAAAGGCTAATTCCCAAGGGATTCTTCCAGAATCCAAGCGTAATCTAGCACAAGAAAAATCCATTTCATCTTCCAGTACGCATGAATCAAATTGTAAAATATAAAAACAAAACTTATTCATCTTCTAAAATCATAAAATTTTTACTGTAATGTTTCCTAGATCTCACGAATCTAGAGATACAACCAAAACTAAAATCCCATGAACAAAATATGAATTATGTTCAAAATACTAACTGCTGATCAAGAATCCAGCCTAATGTCCAAAAACCGAAATAGTCTCAAATCAACATAAAAACGTCCCATCTTGTCTAAGTAACCTTTCCAAACTTATTCAGGTATTAAACAACTAAGTAATGTTCATAGAAGATCTACCTAGTCTTCTTCTTCGTGAGTACGCCACAACTCGCGTTTCTTACGTATTCTTTTCACTGATCTTTGAAAGATGAAAAGAACGGGGTGAGCCAATGCTTAATAGGGATTTATATTTCATCCAACACAGTACAATATCATAACATACATATATAAATAATATGTAGAACAGCAACACATCAAAACTAATAACATCTACATTACCCATGATTTCAGACCGAACGATTTTTTCGCTTTCTTGTTTAAACATTAGGTTTCTCTTTCCATCGTACATCATATGATCTTCTGCAGGAATCCCTCACTTTGGAGGACATGGTTTGGAATAACCCATGAAACCATGCATCACTTCTAAATATTACTTATTAGAGGAACATTTTCTTCATTGCTTATCATGGGATTTCACATCATGAAATAAATATCAACGTATGCAACATATATATGTATATATGTATATATATTTATTAGTTCATGGAAATCATCCCTTCATGAACATATATTCAACTTCAAATTAAAAGGAAGCAATAAGTTTATACTCACAAACTACCCGCGTTTCCCCTACCTTTACTGCGTGATTTGGTGACGGTTGATCTACTAGTTTCTTCCTCTTCCTCTAAGCTTTAGAACCTTGAGTTTTTCTAAGGTTTTGAAGAAGAAAACACCCAACCAGGCCCTTGAAGCTGCTGCCGTTCTCCTTCTGTTTTTTTTTTTTTTTGTTCAACTCTCCCAAAAATGGAGAGATTTGGAGGGGTCGACCCTAGTATAGCTGATTTTTCCCTCTCACCCTAGATTTTCTCAAACTCTACTAGTTTCCTAAAACTCTTCTCACTTTCCTAGTTATCTTTTTTGACTAAGATAGAAATTTAGAATTTTATTTGATAAGGAAACCCACCCTCACAAGCTTACATGGTTAGGGCTTCTTAATTTTGGATGGTGGTGATCACTTGATCACCATCCAAGGGTTCACATTATTTTTACTTCATGAGAAACCCTAGTATTTCAAGTTATATATGCATCGTAGAAAATGGTATTTCAAGTTATTTATATAATATTAGTATTATTATTATTCTTACGTGAGAAACCCTAGTATTTCAAGTTATTTTTACTTCATGTAAACGCGTAAGCTATATGCGTTGTATAGCTATATATATCTTGCAAAAGTGTTTTTGCAACTATCTAACTATTCTTTTTATGCATTTAACCTTACACTTTTATGCAAAAGCATTTTTGCACTACTCTTCATCTCATCTTATGCATGAGGTACTCGTTTAGTTAAAGACTAGAATCAATCCGTTAGCCTCTCACTCATCACATGAAGCCATGTGTGGCATTACTTCTTTTCACGTGCATGGTTTTAGTTGCCATACTTTCTTCACACATGCCCCCCACATTGGGTGTGCACCAAACCTTGGGCCCAGCCCATGGGTTTTTTCAAGGCCCACACAAGAATTTTTATGGTGTTACAGATTTAGTTCTTCAAGTGGAAGAAGCCTCTGAGAGAGAGGTAGAAGGCGAAGGGATTCTTGAAGGAAATGAAAAAGAAATCAAGTTTCTTAAGAATGAATTTCCGGTGGCAAATGAAGAGTCACATCTCTCCTTAATGAGATGAAGAGAGTGAAGGAGGAGCTGAAAGAGTCTAAACAGATGCTCATAAAGTTCAGTCATGGGTCGAATAACTTAGTGTCAATGTTGAAAGGATCAAAGAATTCGAGTGACAAGAAGGATTTTGGTTTGATCGAAGTAAGGTTGCCAGCACCTCAACGTCGACGACCTTTGTGAAAGCTAAGACTTCTCCTCCTCCTCCTCAAAAGAGAGCAGGTAAGCAAGCCGGCAAACAAGCTACAAAGCAAGTTGGCAAGCAACAAGCTCCAAAGAAGTTTGCTAAGACACAAGCCAAGCCAAGAGGCATTAGGAAAATGCCTCAAAGTATCCACATATGCTCATATTGTGGATATCAAGTTCACTTGCAAAATACTTTCAAATTCTACTTAGAAGACCTCCACCGTTCTCAAAGAGAAAAGGACTTGCTCAAGAAGTCCAAGCTACTTCAAGGTAAAGTAAGAGCCTTGACTGGAGAGATTGGGAGACTTGCAAATCCCAACAGCAGTAGAACAACTTATGGAAAGAGACCATATGTCAAGAAGCAAGGCAAGAAGACCAAGGTGAAGCAAGCCACCATACCCAAACCAAAGGTTGAAGTCCCAAAGAAGAAAAAGAAGCTCGTATGGGTGAAGAAACAAGTTGACATCATTGAGCATCCGTCAACTCAGGTGCGCAAAGCTTCACATCCCCAATGACAATTGTGGGGATGCAACTATCGGAATCGGATGAGGTAACAAGTTGTAGATAATGTATATTTTGCTTGCCATTTCTACTGATTTTGAACCAACCAATGGCTTTGAATCCCTCTCAAGGTGTTCGGTTTTAGTTCCATGATCATAGGTGATATAATGTTGTATTTCAATCATGGTCAAAGGTTTCTCTCAGCTCTCATGGGTGGTTTCCCTCCGAGAGAAACCCAATTCTTTAGATGAATTTCTTATGGTTGTGCAGAGATCTCCTAAAAAGAATCAAGCTTTTGAACAACAAGTAAGGTGCTTATTCATTTATATTTAGATCTTATTCAAAGGAAAGGAAGAGAAATAAGACCAAAAAGGTTATGTCTAAGACAACCAAACCTACTCATATAGACTTGAGCCAAAAGAATACCTTCAAGAAACTCAAGGTCACATGGGTAAGGAAAAGTGAGCTAATATGTCTTGTAACTCCCACTGCTCATAATACCGTTATGTCTTGCAAGTTTTTACCAGTTGGTAGCAGTAATCATACCACTACTTTATTGTTGTTGTTTTCACTCCTTCCTTTGCATTGATTGCACATTTTGTTAGAGAAGTTGAGTGGGTACTCTACTAGTTTGCGTGATAGTTGTTGTATGTAATCTAGTTTTTGTAGTATGTACCTATAGAAAAGTTTTATTGCATATAAGCATGTTGTTATGTCTACTAACTATCATATTTTTCACCTTGTCTATTTATTGGCATACCTATTATTGACATGTGTGTATTTTCTCGTGCTTGTAATCCTGGCTCTTTATCAATTTTGAAAGAATTGTATAAACCTTCATTATTGATTGAGAAACAGGCTACTGCACAATTGGTGACTACTAATGGTCAACCATATCAAGCAGAATACTTTATGCAAGTTTGTATTTTTACTCTTCCCAATATTACATGCGTATGTCTCTGGGTCGAGTGTTGATGCATGTTGAATCAGACTAGCTTTAAGATTCAATTTTTATAATGATCTGGTTGAGAGTGTGTTTGCATGAATTGATTCATTGTATATATTTGTGCATGCATGTTTGTAACGCCCCGTGCTCCAAAACAAGGGACATTACCATCAGTCTACAACGAGACTGAAATTCGACAGAGTCTTCCCTGTAAACTGGACCTTTCGTCACCTAATAGACATAGTGCATACAAAATTTATATGCAGCGGAAGCAAAGAAACTAAAGGTATGCACAAAAAAATTTGCCACCCATCTTTTTTTTTTCTACTCAACTCAACTCAACTGAAATCCCAACGATGTAGGACCAGGAGAAAACCAACAAATAACTACGACATTCAAATTTCTCACTTAACATGGATATAACTGTGTTATAATATATAGTTATGTTTGTTGTTTCCTATCAAAATATATATAGTAGGAGAAGATAAAGTAGGAGTTGTATTCCTATAAACAAAGTAACATCAGTCTCACAACTGAGCCATAAAACAGTAGCAAGACATCCACTGTGACTGAAGAGAGGGAAACCTACATCAAACCCAAAACCCAGAATCCCTCGCCAAGAACCTCGTCATAGCACCACTAAGGATCCTATCTCGATCCTCAAACGTCAACTATAAAACCATGAAAACAATTTGATGTTTCAAACATGTGGATGAAACCATGGCTATGATCTGTGTGTGTTGGTCACCCGAGTGATCTGTGTATGTTGGCCGCCAGGGATCCTCACCCTTACGAGGGTGGGTGAGTTGGTTGCCAGGTCCCGCAGACTTGGGTGCGTGGGTTGGCCTGCCAGGGATCCTCACCCTTACGGGGGTGGGTGAGTTGGCTTGCCATGGTCCGGCACCCTATGGGTGAGTGTGTTTGGCTTGCCAGGGATCTTCACCCTTACGAGGGTGGGTGAGTTGGTTTGCCATGGTCCCTCACCCTTAGGACCAGTTACACTTATTGTATGTAGATTTTCAAAAGAGAAGAAAATTTCAAAAGAGGACTTCTATAAAAGGACTTTGATTTTCAGAAAAAGGGTTCTTCCAAAATAGTTTTCGAACCTTAACTTAAAAGACACACAACCTATATATATACTACTACATCTTATCACTAAGGTGAGCTTGCGAAAGGTTGAGGACTTTCTACAAGGATGGTGGATCATGCGTGTCCGGATGTGGTACACCATCTGAGACTTTGCTAGGTGTTTTTGTCTTCAGGGCGGAATGGGACGTCAGGGAGACAGGTACATCTAGGGAAGTCTGGGAAGTCACGATTATTTCCTGGTAAACCATGTTTGTGGTGGTGTCGAGTAACTAGTTTAGCTGAGGTTCGCATGCCTGCACGATGGGTGTTAGACGCGGGGGAAGGTTGTCGGGGAACCTTCTCTGGATTAGTTGGGGGCCCTTGTCTAATCTGCAGTCGTCAAATTATTGCACTTGGTTTTGATCTCGAAATAATTCTGACTGGGGTAACCCGGTCGTGTTCCTTGGCTACACTAGCGGAAGTACACTACTATTGTTTGTATATGTATATGCAGGTCTTTCTTGATGTTTCAATCAACTATATAATATGCATTGCTTTTATAAATGCTTTTGAGATGTTATCGGATTAATCGCTGCATGTGATGGTATTAGGATGGTTGATCTACCTACTGAGTTTCTCACCCAAATTGTTTTCATGGTTTTACAGTTGACGTTTGAGGATCGAGATAGGATCCTCAGTGGTGCTATGACGAGGTTCTTAGCGAGGGATTCTGGGATTTGGGTTTTATGTAGGTTTCCCTCTCTTCAGTCACAGTGGATGTCTTGCTACTGTTTTATGGCTCAGTTGTGAGACTGATGTTACTTTGTTTATAGGAATACAACTCCTACTTTATCTTCTCCCACTATATATATTTTGACAGGAAACAACAAACATGACTATATATTATAACACAGTTATACCCATGTTAAGTGAGAAATTTGAATGTCGTAGTTATTTGCAGGTTTTCTCCTGGTCCTACATCGTTGGGATTATAGTTGAGTTGAGTTCAGTAGAAAAAAAAAAGATGGGTGGCAAATTTTTGTGTACATACCTTTAGTTTCTTTACTTCTGCTACGTATAAATTTTGTATGCACTGTGTCTATTAGGTGACGAAAGGTCCAGTTTACAGGGGAGACTGTCGGATTTGAGTCTCGTTGTAGATTGATGGTAATGTCCCTTGTTTTGGTGCACAGGGTGTTACAGGTGGTATCAGAGCATTGTTAGCTCTGAGTAGACACAATAACAAGATAAAAGCCACCAAGAGTAGGAAAATATTTTAAAAATTAAAAGCTTTAAAGAACTAAAAGTCACCAAAATATAAAAACTTCAGTATTGTACTCTGATATTTTGTTGATTTAAACGCTTTCAATCGATTATGTTATTTAATGGTTTTACAAGTTTTGGTGGAATATGAGGCTAAACTTGTTATTTGCATGACTTTTGGCAGTGAACGATGACGAGGGGGCGACCTAGACAGCAACCGCTACCTCCACACCGCCATCACCGCCTCATGCACCTGATCCCCCGCCACAACCACAACCGCAACCCGCCGAACCGGGATTAGTCGGCCTTCTACAAACGGTTAACTTGCTAGTTACCGAAGTGGCCCAGTTGAGACAAGAGGTTAGAGTGAATCAAGAAGCTCCACAAGGGGTGGTACCCCCCACTAACACCACCACCTCCCCAGCCTGCTCCACCTATGGTTGGGAACCCTGGGCCACATGATGACTGCAATTTTGAAGGACTTTAAGAGCTGGGGACCCCCTTCTTATGATGGAACACCGGATCCAGCAAGGGCTGAAAAGTGGCTTAAGGACATCGAGAAGATATTTGACTTACTTAGATGCACTGATGAGCTGAAAGTTAGAATGGCCACTTATATGCTAGTTGACGATGTATGGGACTAGTGGAAGTTTAGGGATGGACTAAATCCTCAGCTGTATGAGAAGCTCTTAGCCTTTGAATTCCACAGTTTTAATGAGGTTATCAGGAAGGTTCAGATGCTAGAGAGGGGGTGTGAAGTACTCCAGTGAAGGCAAGAGATAGCCACACAGAAACGAGGAGCCAATCAGTTTCAAGAACAAGACCAGTTTGGCGGGGTTAAAAGGCAGAGGGTACAAGGCGAGTCATCCCAAGGACAGAGATAACAACCCCAACAACAGAGGGCAGCACCACAGGGTAGAGCACCGCAACAGCCCAATCGACCTCCAGGGAACCAAGGTCAACAATAACCACGACCACAACAACAGCAATCGAGAGATGATGGCAGGGTTCAATGTTGGGATTGTGGGGAAAGAGGGCACGTGAAGCGAAATTGCCCTAGGGGCAATCGACAATAGACAGGTGGAGTTACTTAGGGACGCATGTTTGCCATCTCGCAGGATAATGCATGGGCTTCCGATGACGTGATTGAAGGTAGGATCTTGTTATATGATGTATGGGTACATGTACTAATTGACTCTGGTTCTACTCTCTCAATCGTTGCTACCAGGTTGGTGAATACCCTAAACCTTCTAGTTTCTACCAGTGGGAGGTTTTTGGAACTAGCAACACCTATAGGAAAGTGCTCAGTACCACATAAAGTTTGTAGAGACTGCGTGGTTCGAGTGGGTGAAGTAGAGTTGAACGTAAGCTTGACACTGTTCGACATTAGAGACTTCGATATTATTTTGGGAATGGATTTGTTGTCGGCACATCACGCACACATTGACTGTTATGCTAAGATAGTGACCTTTAAAATTCCGGGACAGCCTATTATAATGTTTAGAGGGCAGAAGCATCGAATTCCTTTGAACGGTTTAGAGTTTGATCCAATTAACAGGAGTGAAGTCAAAATGTTCACTATGTTTGGGGAAGAGACACGCGAGTTACCTGCACTCGGGACCATACCTATAGTCTCTGAGTTCGTGGATGTCTTCCCTGAGGACCTACCTGGGTTACCACCTCATAGAGCAATAGAGTTTTCTATTGATGTCATGCCAGGTACATCGCCCATCTCTCTGGCGACTTACAGGATGGCCCCAATAGAACTGAAGGAGTTGAAGATTCAACTTCAGGAATTGGAGAATCAGGGTTTTATCAGGAAGAGTTCCTCACCTTGGGGAGCCCCCGTACTGTTTGTAAAGAAGAAGGACGGTACACTTCGCCTGTGTATCGACTATCGAAAGTTAAATCAGGTGACCGTCAAGAATAAGTATCCTCTCCCTAGAATTGACGACTTATTTGACCAACTTAAGGGTACCCAGTACTTTTCAAAAATCGACCTCCGGTCTGGGTATCATCAGTTAAGGATCAAGGAGAGTGACATTCCTAAAACATCCTTCAGGACGCGGTATAGGCTCTATGAATACTTGGTGATGCCTTTTGGGCTCACTAATGTCCCCGCCGCTTTCATAGATTTGATGAATGGAGTGTTCAGGGAATTCTTGGATCAGTTTGTAGTTGTCTTTATCGATGACATTCTGATCTATTCTAAAACTTTGGAAGAGCACAAGGAACACCTAAGAATCACGCTGCAAACACTTAGGAAACATCGCTTGTTTGCTAAATTCTCCAAGTGTGAATTTTGGCTCAGAGAAGTGAAGTTCCTTGGACATGTTATATCACCTGAGGGTGTTTCCGTGGATCCCTTCAAGGTTAAAGCAATTGTTAACTGGTCTAGGCCGACTTCAGTAACTGAGATTAGAAGTTTCTTAGGGCTAGCCGGTTACTATCGCAGGTTTGTGGAGGGGTTCTCAAAAATTGCAGCTCCGTTAACCAAGCTCACACAGAAAGGAGTACCATTTGTATGGTCGATTGAGTGTGAGAGGTCCTTCCAAGATTTAAAGAAGAGGTTGACTTCGGCACCAATACTTATAGTGCCAACACCTAGTGCCGGCTATATCATCTTCACTGATGCATCACGTAGAAGGTTAGGTTGTGTCCTAATGCAGGGTGATCGAGTTGTCGCTTATAGATCGAGGCAGTTGAAGGTGCATGAACAGAACTATCCTACACATGACCTAGAGTTAGCAGTCGTTGTTTTCGCCTTAAAGATTTGGCGCCACTATCTTTATGGTAAAAAGTTTGAGTTGTATTCAGATCATAAAAACCTTAAATACCTATTCTCACAAAAGGATCTGAATATGAGGCAGCGTAGATGGACAAAATTCCTTAAAGACTACGACTTTGAATTGCACTACCATCTGGGAAAGGCAAATGTAGTCGCTGATGCCTTGAGTCGGAAGAAAGAAATCCTCTTAGCTCATATGATGGTGAAGGAATGGGGTATGTTGGCATAAGCAGCCGACTATGAACTCAATTACCTCATTGAACCTCCAGAAGAGTGGTGTGGTGTTTATGCCACGTACGGCAGAATGCATCCTTCCTTGTATCCTGACATTACAGTAGCACAAGGTAGGGATAAAGATTTCGAAGGGTATAGAAAGAAGGCTGAAGATCCAAAATTTGAAGATTGGAGATAGCATGAGGATGAAAGCTTGAGATTTAAAAACAGGATTTGGGTCCCTTCTGATAACAGTTTGAGAAAGACCATTCTCGATGAGGCACATAAGACTCCATATACAATTCACCCAGGTAGCACCAAGATGTACAGGGACCTACGAAGAAATTTTTGGTGGCCGGGAATGAAGAATGGCATTGCCCTATATGTGAGTAGATGCCTCACCTGCCAGCAAATCTAGGCGGAACACCAAAAACAAGCTGGTGAACTTCAGTCGCTTGAGGTACCCGAGTGGAAGTGGGAACACATAACTATGGACTTCGTGACCGACCTACCGAAGAGCAGAGAAGGTCATGATGCCGTTTGGGTGATTGTTGATAGGCTGACGAAGTATGCTCATTTTTTCCCAGTTTCCATGACTTATACCTTAGAGAAGCTTAGTGGTGCTGTGACGACGTTTGTTAGCGAGGGATTCCTTATTTGTGGTGGATGTAGGTTTCCCTCTCTTTAGTCACAGTGGATAACTTCCTACTTCTAGTCATTTTTCTTCAAGACTTATGTTTTATGGCTCGGTTGTGAGCTTTATGATTACTTTGTTTATATGAATACAACTCCTACCTTATCTTCTCCCACTATATATATTTTGACAGGAAACAACAAACATAACTATATATTATATCACAGCTATATCCATGTTATGTGAGAAATTTGAATGTCGTAATTATTGCAGGTTCCTCCTGGTCCTACCTCGTTGGGATTTCAGTTGAGTTGAAAAAAGAAATGGGTGGCAAATTTTTAGTGCATACCCTTTTGTTTAAATTTGCTTCCGCTGCGTATTTCTTGTATGCACTGTGTCTATTAGGTGACGAAAGGTCCAGTTTACAAGGGAGACTCTGTCGGATTTGAGTCTCGTTATAGACTAATGGTAATGTCCCTTATATTTGGGGTACGGGGCGTTACAATGTTCTTTACTGTGCATTAAGTTGATATTTAATTTATCTAACAATATGCCACTTATCCATTGGTTTTTAAAGCCTGAATAGTTTCACGCATCGTGCTTCTATTTCTTATCATAGCTCTCATTCACCTTAGCAAAATTTGATAAATTTTGTAGTGTGTGACTTGTCATATATGTACCTTCCACCATACTTATTTATTGTTTATCTAACTACCTACTTGTTGTTTTTGGCGCAAATACGAAAGCTGGTTAGATATTTATTCTGATGGTCGGTTGGTTTGTATATGTGTTTTCTTAGATTATCTGTCTCTGTTTATCCTTGTACTTTTAATGCGTCTATCCTGTCTATGTATGACAAAAAGGGAGAGAATTGTGTGTTCCTAACTTTGCAAGGGACTACTATATGATGGATGATATATCACATGGGGAGAGATTCTTGTAGAACTCATCAAGGGGGAGAGTAAGCTTATTGTTTATTTGTAGTCATGCCTTCCATGGTACTTTGATGTGTCTTGTGGACATGTGCATGAAACAAGTTAAAGATATCTCGTAGAGTTAAATATCTTTGCTTGTTTGAGGGAGTCTTGTCCTTTACCCCTCTCACTGCGTCTTATTAAGAGGTTTACTAGGGTTGAGAGTGAGTCTTTCAGTTGAAAGAGAAGGAGAAGAATAATATATATGTATTTTATGGTTTAAATTTTAAACTTCTTTAAACATTCATGCGCCAAAGTCGATAATAGATCTAATGATTTTGTGATAAGATGGTTCTATCTCGATTGTTTGCTTAGTTTAAGTATAATTTTTTGGATCTTTCGAAGTTCAAATTGCATCCTAAACCCTTAATTATATATATAATATATATATTTGCAGTTATTACCATGTTCACTTTTCTAAATCGATACCATATTCACTTGTATCGGATAGAACATAAGCTACCATATTCATTTATACTGAGTCGAACATAGCTTACCATGTTCGATTTTAGACGATTGAACAAGATAACCCAATAACAATTAAGATTCCTATCAAGACATGTTCGGTCCATTATAACCGAACGTGGGTTATCTTGTTCGGTTGTTTAGAACCAAAAATTTGCTATCATGTTCGGTTGTGTGTCTAACACGCAACGAGAAATGCTATTAACAATACAAATACAGAAATCGAAAAAACATAAGAAATCCTTCAAGGAATGTATCTCTTACTTGAGAATGATTTGTTTGTGAGTCTCCGAGAGAGTTAAAAGAACCAATACCCTCTCCAAATGAGTATTTAGAAGAAATCCCTTTATTGATGGATTTTCTCTACAAAGTTGTCAACTTCCATAATTAGCACCTTCGATCACCAAAAAAATATTGTTCGATGAGAAATTACCAGATTGAAAATGTTGTTGCCAATGGGAGGTGGTGGGATGGAGTTAGGGTTTAAGTTGGGAACCAAAATCTAAAAATCCCATTTACTTATTAGTTTGACCAAAAATTACATCCATTGAACATTTGAAATATATTTTTTTTTTTTGAGAGTCAACTTCCAAAGTCTTGGACAATCTTTTTAATAGGAAATTTTGAGAAAATTGAAGGTTAAAATCTAGGAACATTTGTGTTGTATCTCCGTATTTTCAAGTGTTTTAGTTGAAAAATAAAGAAAATGGCTATGTATGCCATATAGAATCACAGTATCGTGCTTCCTAAGTTGGAGTCCTTTTATTTACTAGCCAATGCAATAATAGAGATATAATAGGATAGATAAACATAGAATATAATAGATAGATTTATGGATATAATAATAGTAGATCAAAAAAACTGTAATAATATCGATGGTTGATCCACCATGTAGACACCAAACCACATATATTGATGAGTCAACATATATGTGTCATGCATATGAGGATCTTTATCCATACCTTACCCCCTTATATATAACCCCCCCTTTTTCTTGTTTTTGAGTACGGATGAGTAAGTAGAAGTTAAATAAAGTATCTCCCTTTCTTTTCTCTTAAATATGCTAGTACAATTACATTTACACTTTCGCAAATAGTGTAGTTATTATAACACGTCATCAGCACAAGTCTCTACCAATTTCCTACAACAAGAACGAGCCATCGACAATTCGTGATAAACCCAAAGTTCTTGGTTACCTTATAAAATCGAAAATGTATAATCATCGTTGAAAGTCTAAATTCGCCCTACGGTTAATGAATTTAACCGTATGTCAATGTGACTATGGTTAAGGATCACACTATCACCTAATTAAAAATTACTAAGGTGATAAGAGTACAACAAAAATCTCTAACAAGAGTATTGACTTATTCGATTCTTAATATGCGGAATTAAGAACAAGAATCGAATATTTCAATCTCACAACAAGTATGAAAATATGCACAAGAGATTTTGTTAACGAGGAAAACCCAAACTGGGAAAAACCCCGGGACCTAGTCCAGCAAGAATCCACTAAAAGTTATTGAAAACTTACAACCCGATTTACCACTCGATGGACACGATTTACGACTCCCTCTACGCTCCAACAGCTACGGTGTACAGTTCTTCCACAAATTCGAAATCCACGAATTTGCCTCTTAGTAGATGATGATGCGTCTCCAACTTGAACTCCACAAGTCCCGCACCTTGAACCAATACTTGACTCCTCAAGTATATCACCACAAGCTTGAAACTTCAAGCTCAACCACCGGAAATCCACCGGCAACAAAACTCAGGTTTTGAGTTAAAATGGGAAGGATTAAAGCATGTACAACAAGCTTGGAAGCTAAAGAATTAGAGTTGAAACTCTCCAAGAACTTGTTGATAAATAGGGTGAATGGTTGATTAAACATTGATGGTTCAATCCCTATTTATAACTCAAAATGTCCAGCACAAACCCAGAAATCTCTAGGTTGTATTAGGTCAAAAGCTAGACACAATAATGGAGATGAGGAGACATTCCATTGATCCCTCATCCCATTTAGAGGTGTTCCCCACGCACCAATAATTTCCCTAAAACATGCTTAAGAGGAAATGTGCAAAAAAGTGAAAAGGAATCACTTTACAGCTCACGAAACAGCTGAAATCGCACATATCTGGGCGTTGGTTTCGAAACCAAGAAGGTTGGTTTCGAAACCAAAAAAGGCCTGGAATGATTTTCATAACTTTGGTTTCGAAACCAATATGTTTGGTTTCGAAACCAAAGACCATCTAACATCATTCTGTAGCTTTGGTTTCGAAACCAACAAGTCAGTTTCGAAACCAAAAACCATCTGTTGGCATTTTTCAGGGTTGGTTTCGAAACCAATATGGTTGGTTTCGAAACCAAAAACCTCCTGACATCATTTTTCAACTTTGGTTTCGAAACCAACCTCCTTGGTTTCGAAACCAACCTTTGGCCACAGTACAAATGGTCACAGTTTCCCGAAAAACCGTGGTATTCTGACAGCATTCTTTCAAACACTAGTTTTAAGGGGTTTTGACATCTTTTGCCATTCCGTACTTTCTCATATGATCTAATATGAACTAACCACCTATGGTATTGAGTTACTAAGTCACTTACCATCCTAAAATGAGTTCCGGTGGTTTCTCATATGATCTAATATGAACTAATCACCTATGGTATTGAGTTTCTAAGTCACTTACCATCCTAAGATGAGTTCCGGTGGTTCTCATATGATCTAATATGAACTAACCACCTATGATATTGAGTTTCTAAGTCACTTACCATCCTAAGATGAGTTCCGGTGGTGAGTTGAGCTTCTTGGAGTCTTTGCTTCGCAACGAACCGAATGACTCACTAACTCTAACTCAAGTTACATTGACCATCTTGAGTTTACCTTTGACACGAAATTCGACAAATATGACATGAGTGAACTCATGGACCTAACAATCTCCCCCTTTGTCATTTTCGTGACAAAGCCATACATAAGAAAATAGTATAAAGAACCTTCCCCATTACAACTCGTATTTTCTTACACATGACTCAATAGAACTTAAAACACGGATTGTATAAAACAACCTGTTTCCTGCACATGCTCACAAAACAAGTCAAGGAATCTTATAAAATACTAAATACATACCTTGAAGAATGTTTAGAGCATTTAATGAAGGTAGAGATAATATCTCTCCCCCTTTGTCAAAGCTTCTCCCATCTTAAGATATCTTCCAATGGTGGTGAGTTGAGCTTTGCACAAGTCTTCTCTCCTTCACTATAAGTCTTCATTGGTTAAAAATGTAGAGACAACTTGCAAACTCTCATTGGCTATATTGAGTTTGATTTGACACGCAAATTGACAAAATCCATGAGGGAACTTATGGACCTTACAATCTCCCCCTTTGTCAATTTCGTGACAAAACCCATTCAACACCCATTCATAAGGTTCAATGAGAGATAAAAGACAAAACTCCCCCAAACAAATAGAGACATTAAACTCTATGGGTTGTCTTTAACTTGTTTCCTGCACATGTCCACAAGACACATCAAGGTACCATGGAAGTCATGAATATAAATAATGAATATGCTTACACTCCCCCTTGATAAGTGCTACAAGAATCTCTCCCCCTATGTGATAAAACTCGTATCACATAGTACTCCCCTTGCAAAGTCAAGAACACATAATTCTCCCCCTTTTTGTCACAAATAGACAAAGGATAGAAGACAACAAAAGTACAAGGAGAAACTGAGAAAGACAATGTATGGAAACACAAATACAAACCAACCAACCATAAGAATAAATATCTAACTAATTTTCAACCAAGTAGATAGTTAGATAGACAATAAGAAAGTATGGTGGAAGGCAAGTAAGAACATGTCACACACTATAAAATTTATCAAAGCTAGTTACAAGGTGTATCAGAGCTAAGATAAGAAATAAAACCAAAGTGTGTGAATGTATCCTGGTTTTGAAAACCAATGGAGAAAATGCAAATTTTTGGATTTTTTCAAATATTAGCTTAATGCAAATAATGAGCAAGCATGCACAAATATATGCAAATAAACAAAACATGCAAGCTCCCCCTCAACCAGATCATGAGAAAGATTTGAATCTTAAAACTAATCCGGTTCAACATGCATCAACACACAACAAATCTATGCTATCAATGTATGCAAGTAGAAAAGTTTTGTTGTGTCCAAATCATGTTGTCAAGGCTATCAATAATATAATACACAATCACAATTAAAAATTTCTTAATCATGAAATTGCAAAAATTTATTCAAATATAGCCAAGCAAGTTCTCAATCATGAAAATCACAACACTCAATATTCTGATTATGGTGTGTGTGTGTTGAGAGAACAATATCATTATGTGAGACCATCCTAAAAGGAAAATAAGATAAGGTTATCCATATTACCAATTTCTTCAAATCTGAACCTTACCTAGCATGAAAGAACTATCTCACATTGTTACCTATTAATGACCTTCATGTTTGAGTTTGAATGAAACTTGAGGAACTCAAGAGCATGAGACATAGATCACCAACTTGTTACCAATATTTTCCCTAAACTTGCAAGCGACTCTTATCCGAGGAGACACAACCAAGAAAGTACCCGTATTGGAACCAAGTGGGTCACTATGAGGTCAAGATGAAGAATAAAGAACATCGAGTTCCCAATCTTTTTGCGGGATCTCACTCTTTTTGATGTTCAAACACCGAGTTCAACATTTTTTTTTACGAGAACTCACTCTTTTGGTGTTTCACCAAGCTCAAGATCTTTTACGAGAGCTTACTGTTTTGGTGATGTTTCATAACAAGATATAACAATATTTTTCAGCACTTCATCAAAACACAATATCCTAGTGAGAGATAGTCCAACCAGCTAGTTCAGTCCATTAATGAATCATAAGCTTTATTTTAACCCATCCAATGATTCAACTAGGATAAAATCACACTTACTCAAGAGGCTCTTATGTGCACAAGATTTATAGATCAGTCAAGAGAGTATATGGATTTAGAGAAGAGATTCACAAGCTATATCAAAATAAAATAAAGTAATTCAGATTTGTGAAATCTCTTATATGTTCAAGTATTCTATAAAAGATAGCCAATAACAACAAGAAGAACACTTAAAACATACATGTATTAGAATGCAATTTGTGAAAGCAAACTAATCTTCAAAACTCATTTTTCAACCCAAAAATAATATGCAATGCAAAACAGGGGAAAAGTGAGAATACAAACCTACAGAAAAAAATTCTGCTTGATGTGGTTGACCATCAATATTCACTACTTGTGTAGTAGCTTGTTTCTCAATCAATAACAAAGGTTTATACACTTCATTCAGTATTGACAAAGAAACAAGATGACAAACAAAAAAATATACACACATGTCCCAAAAATGATTTGACAATAAATGGGCATGCTGTAAAGTATGATACTTAGTAGATGAAATGTCATGTTCAAATGCAATAAGAACTTATCTACAAGTACATACAACAAACACTAGAATGCATAACAATCAACTAAAATGCAAACTAGTAGAACACTCACTCAACTACCCCAACTATATATGCAATCAAAACAAGGGAAGGAGTGAGAATATCAACAATCAAGTAATGGTACGACCACTACCACTAACCAATAAGTACTTAGATGACTTACCAGTATTGTATGTAGTGAGAGTTTCAAGACATGCCAAATCACTTTTTCTTACCCATATGGCCTTGAATTTCTTAAATGTCTTCATTTGATTTAAGTCCACATGAGTAGGTTTGGTTGTCTCAAGCACAACCTTTTTGGTCTTGTTTCTCTTCCTTTTCTTTGAATAAGATTTTGATCCAAAGGAATACATACCTTGTTTGTTGTTGTCAAGCTTTCCAATATCTCCAGTCAATGCTTGAGCCTTGTCACTCAATGATTTGATTCTTTTTAAAAGATCTTGATTGACATTATGAGACTTTTTGCAATCTTCTAAAAAGAATCTACATTTGTTCTGCAAATGTCCCTTATAACCACAATAAGAACACACATTATTAATGTTAGAAACTTTAGGCTTACCTTGTGGTTTTATAGCTTGCTTTGGGATATGTTGCTTGACAACTTGCTTTGGAGCTTGTTGGTCAACTTGCTTAACTGCTCTCTTTTGTGGAGGAGGAGGATGAGTCTTAGCTTTCACAAAGGTCGTCGACGTTGAGGTGCTAGCAACCTTACTTGGATCAAAGCCGAGTCCCTTCTTGTCACTCGAATTCTTCGATCCTTTCAACATAGAGACAAGGTTATTCGACCCATGATTGAACTTTATGAGCATCTCTTTAGACTCTTTTAGCTCATCCTTCATTTTTTGTATCTCTTCAAGAAGTGATGTGACTCTCTCATTAGTCACCACCAGCTCATTCTTGAGGAATTTGATTTCTTTATCTTTTCCTTCAAGAATCTCTTTGTCCTCTGCCTTCCTCTTAGAGGCTTCTTCCACTTGAAGAGTGAGATCATTCTTCTCAGTCATAAGACTTGAATTCTCTAGTTTGAGCTCCTTGTTTGCCTTTGACAAGCTCTTACTATTTTCAAGAATTCTTGAGAACAACTCTGTAGGATCAACATCATCCTCGCTATCACTTCGAAGATCATTAGATTCAGCTTGTATATCTTTTTCATGATCAACAGATGCAGCCATAGCCATTAGTTCAATGTTCTCTTTACTACTTCCTTTAGTAGCCTGAAGATCTTCAAAATCAGTATATAAATCTTCAAGGAGATCATAAGAAGATTCCACAAAGGTAATAAAAGCCTTAGTGGTTTCTTCTTTGTCTCCAATATGATCAGTATGAAGATCTTCTGATTCCATACTTATTTCATCTTCTGAGTGGACACAAGAAGATTCCAAGGAAGTGGTAAAAGCCACATAGTTTGCTTTATCTTCATTGTCACTTGAACTTACTGAATCATCCCAAGTGACCATCCTCTTTTTCCTGCTTTTGGACTTTTTGTTGGGACATTCATTGGAAAAGTGTCCAAAACCATGGCATTTAAAACATTGAATATCACTAGAGTTGTTATTTTTCTTATGAGCTTTATCCTTACTTAATGACTTACTCTTACTTGAGGATGAAATCCCATGTTTCAGAATTTTTCTTTTCTCGACTTTAAGAAACTCTATAAAATTTTCGAAAAGAAACTCAAGATCCTTATTATCACCATGATCATCCTCGTCTTCTGAATCAGTATAGGTGACATTCTTTGATGCTGCAAAAGCTATATCCTTTGAAGTCCTTGAATGATGCAAACTGGATTCAAAGGTTTTTAAGTTACCTGCAAGTTCTTCAGGAAGAATAGCATCAATATCTTTACTCTCTTCGATAGCCGTAACCTTGGCTTGAAATCTCTCCGGAAGAGACCTCAAAACCTTACGTACTATCTTAGAGTTAGAAATAGATTCACCCAAAGCAAAAGAATTGTTGACAATTTCATTTAATTTAGCATAGAATTCATCAAAAGATTCATTGTCATCCATTTTGATGGTTTCAAATTGGGTGGTTAACATTTGAAGCTTTGCTATTTTTACAGTTCTAGTACCTTCATGGGTTACCATTAAAATGTCCCATGCCTCTTTTGCTACTTCACAATTAGATATGCGACGAAATTCGTCAGCCGTTACAGCAGCAAAAATGGCATTGAGAGCCTTGCTATTTCTAGTAGCAGCTTCACTATCTATGGCATCCCATTGATCTTCTGGTTTAGGAACTACTCTAGAATTGTCTCTAGGTCCTACAATCATAGTAGGTGGAGACCAAGCAACCTCAATAGTTCTCCAAACTCTTTGGTCTATAGACTTTAAGAAAGCTCTCATCCTAGCTTTCCAAAAAGGATAGTTATTTCCATTGAATAATGGAGGTAAATTTACTGCACTACCCTCTCTTTGTGATTCCATAAGTCACAACAAGGATCACACTTAGGTTGTTAAACCCAGCAAGTGAACCTGCTCTGATACCAATTGAAAGTCTAAATTCGCCCTACGGTTAATGAATTTAACCGTATGTCAATGTGACTATGGTTAAGGATCACACTATCACCTAATTAAAAATTACTAAGGTGATAAGAGTACAACAAAAATCTCTAACAAGAGTATTGACTTATTCGATTCTTAATATGCGGAATTAAGAACAAGAATCGAATATTTCAATCTCACAACAAGTATGAAAATATGCACAAGAGATTTTGTTAACGAGGAAAACCCAAACTGGGAAAAACCCCGGGACCTAGTCCAGCAAGAATCCACTAAAAGTTATTGAAAACTTACAACCCGATTTACCACTCGATGGACACGATTTACGACTCCCTCTACGCTCCAACAGCTACGGTGTACAGTTCTTCCACAAATTCGAAATCCACGAATTTGCCTCTTAGTAGATGATGATGCGTCTCCAACTTGAACTCCACAAGTCCCGCACCTTGAACCAATACTTGACTCCTCAAGTATATCACCACAAGCTTGAAACTTCAAGCTCAACCACCGGAAATCCACCGGCAACAAAACTCAGGTTTTGAGTTAAAATGGGAAGGATTAAAGCATGTACAACAAGCTTGGAAGCTAAAGAATTAGAGTTGAAACTCTCCAAGAACTTGTTGATAAATAGGGTGAATGGTTGATTAAACATTGATGGTTCAATCCCTATTTATAACTCAAAATGTCCAGCACAAACCCAGAAATCTCTAGGTTGTATTAGGTCAAAAGCTAGACACAATAATGGAGATGAGGAGACATTCCATTGATCCCTCATCCCATTTAGAGGTGTTCCCCACGCACCAATAATTTCCCTAAAACATGCTTAAGAGGGAATGTGCAAAAAAGTGAAAAGGAATCACTTTACAGCTCACGAAACAGCTGAAATCGCACATATCTGGGCGTTGGTTTCGAAACCAAGAAGGTTGGTTTCGAAACCAAAAAAGGCCTGGAATGATTTTCATAACTTTGGTTTCGAAACCAATATGTTTGGTTTCGAAACCAAAGACCATCTAACATCATTCTGTAGCTTTGGTTTCGAAACCAACAAGTCAGTTTCGAAACCAAAAACCATCTGTTGGCATTTTTCAGGGTTGGTTTCGAAACCAATATGGTTGGTTTCGAAACCAAAAACCTCCTGACATCATTTTTCAACTTTGGTTTCGAAACCAACCTCCTTGGTTTCGAAACCAACCTTTGGCCACAGTACAAATGGTCACAGTTTCCCGAAAAACCGTGGTATTCTGACAGCATTCTTTCAAACACTAGTTTTAAGGGGTTTTGACATCTTTTGCCATTCCGTACTTTCTCATATGATCTAATATGAACTAACCACCTATGGTATTGAGTTTCTAAGTCACTTACCATCCTAAGATGAGTTCCGGTGGTGAGTTGAGCTTCTTGGAGTCTTTGCTTCGCAACGAACCGAATGACTCACTAACTCTAACTCAAGTTACATTGACCATCTTGAGTTTACCTTTGACACGAAATTCGACAAATATGACATGAGTGAACTCATGGACCTAACAATCGTCTTTGTTATTTCGATTATGTCGAATCTAACAAAGCTTGAATTTGAAGCTCTATATATTTCTAGAGATAATTATCTCTCATGGTTACTTGTTGTTGAGATTCATCTCCAATCTAAAGACCTCGGAGATACAATAAAGGAAGGTAATCATGTGACCCCCCAGAGTCGCGCAACTGCTTTAATTTTTCTCTATCATCATCTTTGTGCTACTTTAAAATCTGAATATCTAACCATTATAGATCCATTAATCCTTTGGAATGATTTGAAGGATAGGTATGATCACCAGCAATTGGTCATACTCCCAAATACTCAATAAAGGTAACTAAACCTGTGCTCGTAGGATTTTAAATCTGTGATGGAATATAATTCCGTTTTGTTTAAAATCACCTCACAGCTGAATTTGTGTGGTGTGACCATCACAAATGAACAAATATTAGAGCAAACTTTTATGATATTTCATGCCTCAAATGTGCTCCTACAGCAGCAGTATCGAGAGTGTCGTTTTAAGAAATATTATGAACTAATCTCTTGTCTTCTCGTAACAGAACAAAATAATGAGTTGTTATTGAGGAACCATGTATCACGTCCTATAGGTTTTGCATCACTGCCAGAAGCACATGCAACGCCCTCTTCTAGACGTAAAAATGGACGTGGTAAACATAGTCGATATAGCAAATAGGGTGGTCACAGTAATTCTAGACATGCTCCGTACTACCAAAAGTAGGAAAATACGGATAAAAATAAATCAAATCCTCAGCAGTGGGATGATACAAAATCAAACCACCAGAAGTAGGATGATACATGATCGAACTACTAGAAGTGGAACAATTCTGAAACGAAGCAGAAAGGTTTGCCGAATAGACCTCGTAAAACTTATGAAGAAATCTGCTATCGTTGTGGTATGCAAGGGCACTGGTCGCGTATTTGTTGTACGGCGAAGCATCTAGTAGATCTCTATCAGTCTTCTCTTGAAAAGCCAGAAGCTAAGTACAGCTACAGCAGTAACTTGGATCAAATATTAGGTGATGGGTATGTCTTCAATAAATAAAGTTTTTGTTGTGCTTGCTTGTATATACTTGTACTTCTTCTTATATATACATGTGTGTGTTTTTATCTTGTACTTATCTCTTAGTTTATTTAAACGTGAAAGGATATGAATTCCAGCAGAAATATATTCAGTCACGGAATAAAGGATATATTTCAAGCAGACAGTGCAACAACGCACACAATCCTTCGTGACAATAAATTTTTCACAACTTTGAAAATATTCAAAGCTAATGTGACCACTATAACTGGTGCAACTAGATTGATCGAAGGCTCCGACAGAGCCAGTATCGTGTTACCAGGTGGTACAAAACTCTAAATTAACGAGGCATTCTATTCATCCAGATCTAGAAGTAATCGATTGAGTTTTAAGATATGCGTTGTAACGGATACCACCTTGAGACAATCAATGGACATTATATGGAATACCTATGTATTACCTTAACTGTCCTATGTCAAAAACACATATTAGAAAAGCTTTATGCTCTTTCTTTTGAGTATACGATCCAGAAGAATGTATCTCCTAACTAGTTATGATTCAGAAGATCATATCTCTAAAACTAGTAATATGATCCAGACGATCATGTCTCTAAAACTAGTTCTATGAACCATAAGATCATATTCACAAACTTGCTATATAATCTAAAAGATTATATTTCCAAGGTAGTTATGTGATCAAATGATCATACATTTGTCACGACTAAATGAACCAGAAGTTCATTTTGATAAGATAGTCTTCCCGCCGTTAGGGGGAGGAAATCAGCCGTCTGAAGTACGACATGAACTTTGTTGGTATGCACCAAATTTGTCTCATCTCGATCCTCGCACAAATCAATCTGAAATTGAAGTGCAGAGGATTGTCCAGCTCCAGAAGATAGCTAATGAAATGCCTGATGCATTCAATGATGCAGCAAAAGTGACTAAGTCACATGTACCTGCTGCAAATGTCCTAGAATGACGTCTTGTCCTAACAGGATGTGTTGTCCATGTAGGAAAAACTATGAATATTGCAGCAAATGAGTCGTCTATAGCATGCCTAAAGCGTGGATGACCACTCAGTTCAAAAGATTCTGTACTCTGGAAGCGGAAATGCCAATCAAAATTTATGTGAAATAACGCTCTAAAAGAGGCTATTAAAAGGTCCACACTCTCTAAAGAAATAACTCCTAAAGAGATACAAACTCTTGAAGAGAAACAATCTCCTGAAGAGATACAAACTCCTAAAGATATACAAACCCCTGACGAGGGGCATCCTCCTGAAGAGGACTAGGTACTTAGAAATGAGAAAATCTCAATATATTATGCATGCACTAGAGAGGTGTGGGATTGCAATGAAACTATTGCTGACGATATATTTTCATTCTCAGTTACTATTGAAATTATTACAGATGATGATGGTATTAAACCACACTCTGTAGATGAATATCGACATAGAATTGAGTGGCCAAAATAAAAAGAAGTAATCCAAACAGAATTGGATTCTCTTGCAAAATGTGAAGTATTTGGACCTGTAGTTTCAACAGACTTAGATTCTCTTACAAATGGATATTTGCAAGAAAACGCAATGAGTCGTTTGCTATAAAGTACGACTTGTGGCACAAAGTTTCTCATAGAAACTTGGGATTGGTTGCCTGAAGCAAAGAAAGTCCTCAAGGATTCAAATTGCCTGAAGCAAAGAAAATCCCTGAAAGATTCAAATTACCTGAAGCAACAAAATTCCCTGAAGGATATATTAACAATTTATTTGCCCATGCGTTTCCATTAAGAAAATAGAATCTAGATTTACTATCATTGCTATATACGACGATGATATCAATCTAATTGGGACTCCTGAAGAGCTCAAGAAAGCTGTAGAATACTAGAAGAAAGAATTCGAGATGAAAGATCTCGGAAAAATAAAATTTTATCTCAGCCTACAGATCGAGCATAATACAAGCGAAATTCTTGTCCATTAAACAACGTATGCTGAAAAAGTCCTGAAGTGTTTTAATATGGACAAAGTATATCCGCTTAATATTCCTATTGTTCTGAGATCTTTCAATGCCGAAAAAGATCTACTTCACCTAAAGGAGAAAAATGAAGCACTACTTGGTCTAGAAGTACCATATCTGAGTGCGATCGGTGCATTGTTATATCTTGTATAATGTACTAGATCTGATATTACTTTTCAGTAAATTTGTTAGCCCAATTTAGTTATGCACCGACAAGGAGACATTGGACAGGTGTAAAATAGATCCTCTGCGGCGTGACAGACATGAAATTATTTTTCTCTAAGAATTCATCCAATGGCTCACAAATACAGGGCTACACAAATGCTGGATACCTCTCTAATCCCCACAAAGCTATCTTCCAATCTGGATATGTTTTTACAAGTGGTAATACAACTTTTCTTAGCGATCCAATAAGCAAAGTCTTCCCGTCACTTCTTAGAATCATTCGTAGATTATTGCACTGCATGAAGTTAGCAGAGAATGTCTGTGGCTAAGATCACTGATTGACCATATCAGAAGCTCTTGCGCTTTACCCTCTATCATTGATGTACCAATAGTTATCTTTGAAGATAATGCTTGCATATCAAGTTAAAGAAGGCTACAACAAAGGTGATAAAACCTAGCACATCTCATCAACGCTATTTTATTCTCACTATCTCTAGAAGAGCCATGGGATTGATATCCAGCAGATACAATCATGTGAGAATTATGCTGATCTATTCACCAAGTCTCTGCCAATAACGACATTCAGAAAGCTGGTTTATGGTATTGGCATGAGACATATGTATCATTAAGCAGACTGATATGATGGAATGCTCAATCAGGGGGAGTATTGCAGTGCTAGCATTTGTCTTACTGGATCTTATCGCGCTGTACTTTTTTTCCTTTGTCAAGGTTTTATCCCTTTTAATTTTTCTTGCCAAAGTTTTTAATAAGGCAGCTTATATTCTTAGAATGGTGTCCCTTCCAATTTTTCTGGGAAGATTTTTAATGAGGCAACTATCTTAAAATGGTGGACATCCAAAGGAGAATGTTATAATATCGGTGGCTAGTCCACCATGTAGACACCAAACTATATATGTTGATGAGTCAATATATATGCCCCACTTGTTTTTAAGTAAGAATGAGTAAGTAGAAGTTAAATAAAATCTCTCTCTTCCTTCTCTCAAATATGCTAGTACGATTACATTTACACTTTGGCAAATAGTTTAGTTATTATAACATTAATTTTGAATTTTTATCCTATTTTTATTTAAAAGCAAATAGTTAAATAGTATCCGGATGAGGAATTTGTCGTCATGTATCGAAACAGTTTTAATGGTACTTGAATTAAGAAGTCTGAAAATAGAGAGAGTGAGCGAGAAAGAGATCTTATCTTTTGTGAACGAACAAGAACTTCGAACACAGACAGAAATATCCAGGTGGAAAGTAGTAACGAGTGATCAAAAATTGTGCTGCTTTCAGTTTTTCGAATTAGGGTTTTTCTTTTTTACTCAATAAAAGAAAAGAACACATCCAGAGATTTCAGATTAAAGAAAGTAGGGTTTCTTCAACAAAACTCTAAAGAAACAATAAGTGTTGAATAAAAAATTTATGAGTCGGTATGGGCAGAAGAAACAGATGACATTTCTCGAGACAACAATTTTCTTATTAGTCTAGTTGGTTCTGCTCTACGATCGCTTTCTCTCTCTCTAAATCATCATCATCATCGTCTTCCTCTTCAATTACAAAATTCATGAATTTCCAGCTCTAATTGATCACCTCCTGCCTGCTCCATTCAAGTAAGTATTTCTTCCTCTTCTGTTCCTGGATCATTTTCTTTTCTCTCTCTCTAAATTTTCTGTTCTGTTCTGTTCTGTTCTTGTAGTAAATTACAGAGAATGAACAGCTGGTGCGTTCCTGATTTTGAACTGGAGGATGAAGACTTGATCCCGTCTTCTTCAGGATTCTCTCGCTCCAATAAACCCTCACTGTAATTACAAATTTCTTTTTTTTTCCTCGAGTTAATCACCATATTTCGATTTTGGATATTTATGTTTACTTTTTTCCTTTTTTGGGTTATGATGAGCAGGCCTGAGGACGAGTTGGTAGAGCTTCTATGGCAAAATGGACAGCTTGTTATGCAAAACCAGAACCAGAAATCTCTTAAGAAGCCCCTGCAGCCAAAATACCCCAACCAAGCAGAAGATGCACTTACACCCGGTGGCCTCAGCAGCGGAGAGGCTATCCGACGACCGGCTGCCGCCATGGCAGCCGAGGAGGAGGAAGCAGCAGCGAATCATCTCTTCATGCAAGAAGACGAGATGGCTTCCTGGTTGCATTGCCCTCTTCCTCTAGACGATGATTCATCCTCTTTCCAACGAGATTTCTGCTCCGCAGCTGATGATCTCATCTATCATCCTGCACCGCTTGCTAATAATTATGCTTCACCTTCCAACAGGATTAGTCAGATTCGGGACGACCGCCCGCCAGAAGATAATTTCCGGGCGGCTTCTCCTAGGCCGCCCATCCCATCAGCGTCCTCGTCGTCGAAGTACCTTAACTTCATGCATTTCTCACGACCCAAACTGTCGAGAGACGATGAATCTCAGCCATCAACTTCGGATAGGATTGTGAGGGGAACAGTGGCCATTGATTCTAGCGAGACGCCGGCTTTGGGTCCGGAGTCCAGGATTTCTCCTGGGCCCTCGAGTATGGGTGGTGGCAATTTAGCAGCAGCGGATAGGGATGAAGAGTTGGTGACCTGTGAGCAGACAACAACGATGACATCATCCTCCACAGGCTCTGGGGTCAATGCTGAGCCTTCTGCGAAGCTGTCAACAGAGGATCGTAAAAGAAAAGCAAGAGAAACCGATGATCACGAGTGCCACAGTGAGGTCAGTAGTCCCTTTCTTTACATTAAGAAAACAATGTGTAACCTCATTATAATAGTAGAGATTGAGCATGAACACTGTCTTATGATTCAAACCCCAACCCTTGAATTTGAGAAATGTCCCAGTTACCATCAACATCTTGACAGCAGCACGCCCACTGGCGTTGTTGTAACAATAACACAACTCATTTTTGTTTCTGATAGTATATTTATACCCAACCTAACGTGCACCAGGGGTTGCACTGCTAGGTGCATTGCCACAATACTTGGTCTAGCTGAAAACTTTTGTTACGGTTACAACTTGTGTTCTACAGTAGGAGTGACTTATAGGCTGGATTAAGAGACCTTGGTATTATGTATGGGCATATCATCGTCACATCAAATACTGGTACGTGAGTGAAGCCACCATCGGGATGGTGTAGATAGAGTGGGCTGTCGTGGATGTCAGCTTTGGAAGTGTGCTGGAATATTACAATCCTAGCCTGCTAGGTTAAGTATTTGAGAATTGAGACATTTTGCTCCTTATGAGCACATGCTTTTTAGGTTTATTGGCATGTGCTTTTGGCGTGTACAAGTTGGGTACTTAGGACAAGGCATAAGTTCTCTGGAGGTGAAATGTCCCATCTGATAAGATTCATAGACTCCTAGAACCCACTGCACCTTCAACCTTTTCCGTAATTCTGATTGTAGTGTCTTGATTTTCAGGTTGCTCTAAGACGTTCAGGATTCTGATTGATTAGAATGTTTACAATGTATGGGTACAAAAGCTCCAGATTTTCATAATTGCGAGTCATAAGTAGTATGTTGATGGATCTACTCCCCAACTTTTGTATTCGGAACTCTTTATATAGATAACTCCTCACAAAAAAACCCGAAACCTACTAAAAATATGAAAACTTGCTTGCCAAGTTATTTACTAATCTAATGACACTTTCTAAACATTAAATTACTCCAACAGGTAAGACCTTATAAGATACTCTCCTAACAGCCTTTAGGAATATAATAAAAATATAAACAGCTCCTGTTCCAATATTTATTAGAAACCCGTAAAATAGAAACTAATCCTAAAAGAAATAGGAACCTAAACAATTATTAGTAACTAGGAATTACTATTAGTTAAAAAGAGAAATAAAAAGTATTTCCAATCCCAGCAGTGCGCACCAAGACTGACAACTAATTGTATGTAAAGTTCTAAGAGAGATCATACATGCCCAGCTTGCCACATAGAGTAGAAAACTGAGGATGAGCTAAGGGCCTCGTCAGAATATCTCTCAACTGATCTTCGGATCTCACATATGTAGTAGTAATTATTTCATTAATAAAGGGGCAATCCTATTTTTTGTTTTTCGTACACACATGAGACATTGGATTGCTAGCAATAAAGCTGGCAACCTGATTGTCACAATACACCTCCATAGGGGATCACATTGTAACTCCTACCTCACGAAGGAAGAACAATACCCAATGCATCTCAGCTGTTGTATGTGCCCTAGCAGTGGAACGTGCCACAACACTCTTATGTTAGTTTGAAAGCCAAAAACCTAATACACTCACTCAGGCTTGCTCGTTTTGAACTGTGTTGGAATGATCCATGGAGCCTCATATGTTTAGGCTTGGACATGGGTATTCTGAACCAGTGCCTATTTGTACATGTTCTCACTATACACCTATCCAGAATGGTTTTGTACCCATTCCAAACAGGCACTAATCAAAGGGGTACACTGATCTGATTGTTGGTGATCGTGCTGGTCGTATTGAACACTATATCATCCTGGTCGTATAAATTGATCTGCATGTCCATTTCACTTCTGAAAAATGAACAGCTCCTCAGTTCCTCGTGACAACGCATGCGAATGCCTAAACACCCAATTGCACTTTCGTCGCGTGCATGTGTGTGGTGGTGCTCCTCACCACTAGATTATTTCCATATTCTTTCCACTTATAAAGATGCTCTTAATATATGGTGAACATGTATATACTTACAGCCTTTTCCACTTTGCTTCTTCTAAGCAATGTGGGACTAAACTTTTTGAGAAAGTAAATAAATGAAGGTTACATATATTTCTACCAATTATACTCCTTTCCAATTGTAAATAAAATAAGTCAATCCGTAATGGACCTGGCTCTATGATATTCAATGATTGGTTCTTCCTGCATTATTCATGTTTATCCTATCTCTGCATTTACTCGAAATGTTCACTTAGCAAGCACCTGTTGATGATATGTTTTAATTATGATCCAGGCCCTCCAGTCAATGGAGGTTTCCCCCATTGTTAACTACAGGCTGTCAATGTTTTAGCGTATGCTAAGTGACAGAATGGGTGGATATGGGTTTTGGGCTATATCCCATTCTACAGGAGGAGGCTAATGGAATGTACTGTCCTTATGATGATCTACAAGTATGATTTTGTTAGGTCTGGTTTCAGTTTTGAGGATAAGATCCTCAACCAAAACCTATATCCGCCTTTTTCCCGAACTTCCTTTTTGTTCGCTCTACTAACTTCTAGTGTTATTTTTTGGTGGAAAAGGATGCCAAGTTTGAAGCTGTGAACACAAAGAAACAAGCTCGTGGATCAACATCTGCAAGAAGAGCTCGTGCTGCAGAGGTCCACAATCTCTCCGAGAGGGTGTGCTTCTTCTAACCTACTACTGTTTCCCTGTTAGTGTAGTTGCATTTTTTTTCTTTTAGTTCATTTTTTATTTATAGTATGATATGTCAATGCAGAGACGCCGAGATAGGATAAATGAGAAGATGAAGGCCTTGCAAGAACTTATACCCCGTTGCAATAAGGTTCATTATGCATATTTTCTTTACCCATAGTTTCTATATTTGAGGTTTGTCTATATATATTTATTTATTCCTTCTGTTTTATGAATGCACAGTCAGACAAAGCGTCAATGCTGGATGAGGCAATTGAGTACTTGAAGTCACTACAGTTACAAGTTCAGGTATGTTCTTCCTTATCTTTTGCTTAACATGCGTGCCATTTAAATGGATTACTACCTTTGTCACTGTTTTAGGTGCCAAATGATGAAATCATTGATTTATTGGTAGGGTATGAGTAAATTCAACGCTCACCACTTCCCTCTCTTTAGAGACAAACTAACAAACAATAATTTTCTACTTTGGTTTTTTCTTTCTTCTTCTTGATCAGAAAATGATGTTTTATTGTCTAAGAGCTGAAGCTGCTGTTCTTTAAAGAATGGGTTGTCATAAACATGATGAAGCTAATACCCACCTTTTTTTTTTGCCAATTGGTTTTAGGCTTTTAGTTGTCATTCTTTTTTGTTTTTTTATTGATGGTTTTAGCTGTCATATACTTCACATGAAAATTTCCATGATGACCACCAAGAATAGGAAAACAAGCATTTGACATATTGTATGATGAGGCCGACGTTTTTGAACTGTTTCATACTTTCATATAAATTCCTCAACTCTTCCATAAGGAAACCAGATACCTCCCTGTTCCACCTATCTTCAACTGTCTCCCTGATGCTTGAATGGGAAGCCATGCATCAGGTGAAGTCCTATTGCTTTATCCACCTTGGTAATGGAGACTTGTATAATTCCAAGTATCTGTTAGATTTAGAAAGAGACAATCATAGAGTCCTGTTTATTTTTCAAATAACTCACAGTTATACAGATTTAGAATTCTGCACCATCATGGTGAAGAAATCATTATACTTGTCATTATATTTCCAATGCATATTTTACTTCTTGAATATTTTTTGCTGTGACCATCATTTTGATATTGATAGAATGATTTTATATTTTATAATTTATGGAGATAACACCAAGCTATAACCAATTTCGGCAGATGATGTCTATGGGATGTGGCATGGTCCCTTTGATGTTTCCTCCTGGTGTTCAGCAATACATGTCTCCAATGGGGATGGGAATGGGAATGGGGATGGATCTTAGCTTGAACCGACCGATGATGATGCCATACTCTTCAGTTTTAGCTGCTAGACCAGCAGTAGCAACAGCCCATTCGGGTCCAAGTCACCCTTTGCCCGCATTTCATGTACCTCCTCCAACATCAAACTCAGTTGGCTTACAGAGTCACAACTCGCTGCATGGCCCTATTTTCGCCGATCCCTATCAACATTATCTCAACAACCTCCACTACATGCAAGTGCCACCAGCTCCACGACCACCTCATCAGGTATGTCGAGACACTTTTAATTCTATGTCTTTCAATACCTTCCAGAGCTTCTGGAACTCTTTTATGGTTTTCTGAATCAAGAAGACTTTTACAACTACTCGTGAGGATTACAGTTGATGACATTATGTAATTGTAATAGAGTCAAGCCATGGGCCAGCCAAGCACCAGCAAAGTGGTTGAGAGTGATGAAAATCACAAACCTGGTAAGCCATCAGCAATCTCTGTATCTGTCTACATACTAGTCATTCCTTGGTAGTTTACGTAAACCCGACTTCAATAAAGAAAGTAAAACTAACGTGAGATTCTACAACAGGGCATTTTAGAGCTGACTAGCATGGTTTTCCTTCTTGCTGTTTCTTTCAGGATGATCCTTGGTTTAAGTTCATATACTTTTTAAGGGACAAATGCAGGGACAGGACCTGCAATTTGATGGGTCCATGACTCCCACCTTGAAGATTACCTAGGCAAGAAATCAATCCAATTGAACAATTGCAACCACTCAAATCTTATAATATTTCCTGACTAGACTCTTATCTATTCACTATTTTTCTTGGTTGAGCTTCTTCAAATAGACAGAACATGGGTGCGATCGGCTAAATGTTTTGGCCTAGGAGATCTCCAAGGTGTCGTCGTTAGGCCCATCAATGGTTAGTCCAATCCCAACTGGACAAATACGGTGGTACACCGGAGGTACTAATTGCTGCCTCCGTGTGACTTCCCATAATAAATTTCATTACACTTTTTAGTTTGAAGTAATTTTCTCCCTTGCAGGTTGAGATGTTGGGGAGACAGGTTGCGAAAGGCTCTTCCCGTGCCAAGTTTTGTAGAGAACCATGAATAGCACCTTCTCAATAACATCGTAACCTTGTACTACTGAGTATATGAGTTATAATGCGGCTAACCTGTATCTGGTACCCCACTGTAATCACACAAATAAAATAACATATATGCGCACGTACACACATGCTCACACAACACACACACACACACACAAACACACGCACACGCACACCCACTTCTCCCTTTTCTTTGGTTACTGCAGCTCTTTGTTATTTGTTTTTCTCCTTTTTCTTTTTAATGTATTTTTTTTTTCTTTTCTATATCTTCATTTTATAGAAATAATAATATAAGAGATGATCAATGCATGAGTTTCTAGGATCAATGTGTGTGTATGGGTTAAGTTAGTAAGCCTTAAAAGAAACTCAGCATTTGAAGGTTCAACAAACAGATCACACTTCCAAGATATTTGTGTCATATGCTGGTGAAAAATTACACCCTTTAGGTATAAGAGATCTCTCTGAAGTCTCAACAGAGCAATACTAATTCAAGTCTTAAGCAACTTCTAGCTGAGTAGGGATGACATGTTTATGTATGTATGAGAGCAGAAGTTAATGGAATTTGGGAGCTCAATGTGAATTAAGATAATATAGAGCCTATGTATGAGAGCAGAAGGTGATGGAGCTTGGGCACCTCTGTGCATTAAGATACTATAGAACCTATGTGTGCATGAGAGCAGAAGGTGATGGAATTTGGGCACCCCTACGTGAATTAAGATAATATAGAACTGGTTATTGGGTTATGCAGTTCTCTGATTAAATTTCATTAAGCTATGCCTATCTTGTTTTGTTTGTGTTGGGCATGTATGGAGCATGGAAGTGTTGCTCTAACTTCATTAGAAAGGGCGTTTTAGTAATTTTGCAAGTGTTAAATTAAATGGGTATTTTGTAATTTTCAAAGTTGATCTCTTTGTTTCATCAACAACGTTATTATTTTAGGAATCTTCAGAATTGGTTGACGGTATATTTGTAATTTTTAATAGGTATATTTTTGCACATTAGATATGAACATTTTATCAAGGAAAATCTAACTTTTTTTTTTTTTTTTAACACCCGTCTATTCAAACACCTCATTATCGGTTCACTATAGGTCGATTGTCAAATATGTTCACAAAAATCACTCTTTAGAAACTTTTACCATAATCATTCATTTTACCATTAATTTTCAACTCTAATGGGGTTAGAATGCCGGTTGACACCTGCCTTTGGTGTGCATGTTGAGGTGATCTAAGAGCTGGTTCGAACTGAATGGAACAACGACCTTGTTAGGACTCATTTTGAGCCCATTCATGGTGGGATCCCTGGTATATTTTCATGGGAATATGGAGTGAGCCCATACATAAGAGGCAAAATGATGATGAGTATTTGTAGTTTTAAAAGTGCTGCAAATATTCAAAATGTACCAGTAATTCTACCAAGAAGTTGATGCGCTCCTAATATTTGCATAATATTAGGGCGCGGCCAGTGGTAAGTCCTAAATCCACTAAAATTTTTGGTGGGTTTAGGGTATAAGTGTAGTGCAGGGCCAATGGATTTGAAGGAAATCTCGTGGAAGATTTCCGCAATCTCATATTTTTAGAAATTTTTAAAAAAAGTCTCTTGTAGCATTTATGCAGTTCTCTTTTTCCCCTATTTTTTGAAGTGTTTTTTTGTTAATCGTGGAAGATTTTTGCTATTCCTTTTTTTGGATTTTTTAAAAGATTTTTTCGCGGATAACTTCCGCGAGGCCTCTTATCGCGGATAACTTTTGCGCCGTATACACCAAAATCCTTAACGCTACTTCAAACTACTGGCTAACCTTTGGGACCTGCACCCAACGTGGGTTTTGGGTATAAGGGCCTCCACTGACCCTGCCTTTAAAGGGTCCTGTTAAAGGAGTTCTTTAAAATGCTGGGGGATGGACAATATGGGGGGTGGATTTTGTTTTACTTTGGAAATGGTCATTTAAAAATGGGTTGATATTTTTTCACCCAACCCTAAAAAACACACCAACCTTAAAAAATCATAAGCATAAAAAATATCTTAAATAAACACCCCAACAAAAAATACACCTACCATTTCTACCTTCGGCCACCACCACTCCATCGTCGGGCACCACCACCACCTCCGACTACTACCATTACTTCTTCTTCACGAGTTTATAATTATTTTTTTTGTAAGAAAAAATAAAATTCGACCATATGGTCGAATTCAACCTCAATTTTTTACCATGAGTGATTGAAATCATGTTTTGGATCGTTAATTGTCGAATTTTTTGTTTAAATTTGACCATTGATGGCCAATTTTATTTTTTCTTAAAAAAAATTCAGATAAAAAAATCCAAGAAGATGATTAAGTTCAACAATTGATGGTCGAATTTAGCTGAAAATTTCGACCACTTCTGATCGGAATCATGATTTCGGTCGTTGGTGATTGAAATTTTGGGTTGAATTTGACCGTTTTGATTTTTTCATTAAAAAAAAAACAGATGGTGATGAAGAAAGAAGAAGAAGTAGTCATGTTTTTTTTTCGCCGGCGGTGGAAGAGTGGTGAAGATGAAGGTGATAGTGATGTTGGTAGGGGTGAGGTGTACTATTTAATTTTAGTGGGGTGAAGAGATCGGTTGGGTATTGGTTTCGTACGTTAGGATCCGCAACCGATCCGTACCCATTGATTTAAGGAACTCTGAACCTATCTGCCTCGACCTCGTCTTTGGATCGGTTTCGATCCAACCCAAATTGGATTGGATTGGTCGGTTTGGGCAGATCAGATTATTTTTACACAACCTTATATTATATATATAGTAACACAATTTTGCTCAAAACTCTAATTATTGGCTACTAAATACCAAAAACTCCATAAATATTTAATATATATATATATATAATCTCATTTTTAAAAGTTTCTCTTACAATTTACACAAAATTAAATTTTAAAATAGTTGTCTACTCTTTTTTTGCATTTTTAATTTTTGTTACGCTTTATTTTGTTTTTTTCAATTTTTTTAAAGGCACATATTTGGCGAAGAGAGAGAGAGAGAGAGCTATTTTTTTTTGTTTTTAAATTTGAAAATGTTCTATCTTAAACTAAAAATTAGATTGACAAAATTTATATAAATCTTGAATTTTTGTTTCGATGATTTTTATTTTTGAAGCATGAAAATTTGAATTTGGATACAAATTAGTGTTAAAAATATAATTTTTTGTTTCGAAAAATATTTTTATATTTTGCAAAAAACATTTTTGGCAGAGCAATTCAAATTTGGATGCAAAGACTAGTGTATTGCAAAATCAAATTTGCGTTATGCTAAAAAAAATTAAGAAAAAAATGTATTGTTGACTAGTTTCATTTCGATGATTTCGACGAATGGTTTCAAAAAATATAATTTTTGTGAAAAACTGATTTGTGTTCCTTGCTTTGACCCACAACTTGTTTAGTACTCTTCTTTGATACTGGCATAAAATAATTTTTTTGTTAGCCCAAGAAAACTCATAGTTGTTCTTCTTTCTCTATAAAGAACATCCACATCGGATTCCCAAGGTCTTTCTAACAAGATATGACAAATATCCATGTCTACCACGCTGCATGTGATGATGTCCTTGTAAGTTTTCCTGATGGATATTGGAATGTGACAAACTTTGTTGATCTTTAGACTTTCTTTCTTAGATATCCAGTTCATGCCATAAGGTTCAAGATGATCTTCTTCCTTCAAATTCAGTTAAGCAACAAGCGATTTAGCCACCAAGTTCTCTGTACTGCCCCCATCAATAATAAAATTGCAAATCTTGCTTTTGACGAACCCTTTTATGGTAAAATTTATGTGCCTTTGTGGTTTGGTTACTCTAATAAGGTTCAGCTGTTCTACATTCTTCTTGTCTTTCCTGGTAGCACTAAAGTTCTTTTAACTAAGCCTGTAAGTCTATTGCTTTCATCTCCTTCACAAAAATCAACATCTTCATCTTGTTCAACCTCTTCTACATCCTCTTCTTTATTTTCAATTAAACCAGGATTTTTACGGTTGTTGACAGCTATTAGAAATATGACCTATTTCCTCGCATTTGAAACATTTATTCCCTGTTTTCCTTGCATAAGGATTTAGAGCAGTTCTATAAGCAGATTTATCAACATGGGGTTTTTTAATGGTTATTTTTGTGTTCTTTTCAAGTGTACGAACTGATTTAGAGGGGTTGGTAATTGTACTTACTTCAAAAGAGCTTTTTAGAGTTAGAAGAACATAACTCGAATTTCAAAAAATAACTTGCGATCAGTTGACTGATTTGGGTTGTGTCTCCATCCTCCTAGCTGTGCTAACAACTTCATCCAAAATCTAATTCCCAGTTAGGTTGACTAATTCCCTCAAATATTGACGAAATCCATCAATAAACCGAGCCAATGTCACATCTTCTGGTTCTCCATACTCTAAACGAGAATTCAGCATATAGAAGTCTTCGGTATACTCATCCACAGTCTTTTGTCCTTATGTGTTACGTTGGTATTCTCTAAATAGGGCTCCCTCAATGTTAGCAGGGAGGAATCTAGACTTCCTAAAGGTTCCGCATGTGATGCTAGGATTTAATAGGAGTTTTGTTCTGAGTTCTCCTCTTTTTTCGGACTTCTTACCACCATGCTGCTGCTCCACTTTTTAGTTTTTAAGAAACCAACTGAACTCTTTGAGATTCACGTATATTTGTGCATTCAAAGAATGTCTTTATTGCTGCCTAATAGTCCAATAATTCCTCTATATTAATTTTTCCATTGAAACTAATAAGGAGGTCGATTTTCATTTTAAAGGATGAGTCTTTCTCCTCTCTAAAATCTCGTTTAGGATACCTGTGGGGTATTTCAAAGTTTTCATCTTCACTAAACTCTGTTGGGGTTATGCCTTAAAAAAAATGTTTTCGACATTTTGAGTTCAATAAAAGTTTATTAATTCTGTTTTAACATGCATAGTGAGTATAATATAACGAATGTATTATTTGTATGAAGTTGATTCATACAAGGAGAGATGTAATTCATTAAGTTGGTTCGTAGTCTATTTCAAGACTATAATGTATTGGATGATTATGTATTATATAATGTGGTGTATCTCCATCATATGAGTGTTGACTCCTAGTCCAATATGTTGATGTAATCAAATGATATTGAACATGTCAAAGAATGATTATTATTATTTAATATTAGTTAATAATAAATACTCATAATAATTACTGTTATTGTAATTAGTTCTTAATTCTAAGAATTAACATTTAAATTACATGAGAGTAGTGACTGTTTTGTTTTGCTAATCAGTGAGATCAGAAACGAAAACGTGATCCAATATTCTGAGAAAGATGGATGGTCATTTATTCCATAGTAGGAATAAGTTAATTCAATAAGGAATCCACATGATATGACGTTTACCTGAATCACGTTGCAAGATCCGTTGATCAAGACTGGCCTGCGGTCTCCTAAATTGTTTAGGAGATTTATTAAATCATAAGAGTTAATGCGTAGGTGATGGTCAGGGTCAAAATATGTAAATATACCTTAGGCACTGATAAGTATATAAATACTAAGCCAGGGACATTACGAATGTCGAAAAATAGTTGAGGGACTTAATTGCAGTAATAACAGTGGAAGGGTTCTTTTATAATACCCACACTTTATGGAGGGTTCAGTTACAAATATTTGGTGGAGTTATTTGTAATTAAAATATTTAGTAATTCTATTTTGTGGGAGACAATAAAGCTAGAATTTAAAATATTTAAAAGCCTAAAAGTGTGGGACCCAAGAAAACCTAATTAGACTTAGCATCTAAACGGGATTGGGGACCTCTCTATTATAAATGGAGAGGGGCGTCCCACTCTACCCATTCAAGAGAAAACGTCACCTCCTCCCCTACTCTTTTGGTGTGTATTCTAATTACTTCAAGTTGAGAGAAAAAAGAAAACCCTAGGTTTTGGGTTTCAAAATTCGCAGTAAAATCCAGCCTGAAGAAAATGTCGATTTTTGAGGTACTTCGAAGAAGAATTGAAGGTCAGATATTTCTGGAAAAGTTGTAGAAAATTAAATTTTCTGTGAAAAGAAGGTATCATTTAGGCAAAACGGATTAACGAACAAAACGTTATAGCCAAAATACTCCAATAGATTTTTTGAGTTTTTGGTTTAAGTTTTGAGCAGTTTTCTCGTCAACCGGAGTACGAACTTGATGATCCATTCTGGCAGATTTGTTCATGGGATCGTGCTCTTCTAAAAGCAAAGTTTTGAGTATTCTGTTCACGCTCCAAAAGTATATTTTTCCATCCTTCTCTGAAAGATCCCATTAACAGTTGGACGAACTTTATGGAATCGATTTAAATTTTTAAACCCTAATTTTTTTGTTGCATTTTTTAACTGGTATAATCGATTCCCAACAGTGCTATCAGAGCCACGTCCAATCTAGTTAATGAGTCTAATTTATTTAGTGCAAATCATGGATTTGGTGGCTTGTAAAGGGCAATAAACGAAGTTCTTGACCCCTAGCCTATTTATTTAATTCTGTTTAAGTTATATTTGATGTGCACTTTTACGCAAAAGGTATTGGATGGATATAAAATTAATTCTTTAGGTTTTTTTAATTTTTGATGGAGATCAAGATGGGAAAAAATTGAAGAACAATAAGGAGAGGCCGGCGGCAGCCCTTTGGGTGATTTTTTGAGTTTTAGAAATCCTAGTTTATTTTTTAATGTGATTAAATAATATAAACCCTAAAAAGGCTAAAATTGGTATGGTCCCAATTGATCATAAATTAATTGGGAATATATTAATTAATAAAAGTTGATCCATAATTTTAATTGTTAGAATTGTGGTTGATTAATTGATATATAAATTCAATTGGTTTTAGGACTGATTGCATTAGAATTTTCAATTCTTGATTGGGTACTAATTTGTGTCTCAAAAGGTAAAAGGGTTGATAGTGTCTAAAATAGAAAGTTTTATTGAGAATAAAACTTATTTTTTCTAAATTTGATTTTTTAGAAACTTTATGGTTTACTAAAATATTTTATTGATTTATTAATAAAAATATTGGTATATATATTGATAGATACAGTTTCTAAAAAGGGTATTAAGATACTGATAAGTGTTTAGAAAGTAAAATTAATAGGTGTGGTTTCTAAAAGGGTAAATAGTTTACTATTTTATTTTTTTGAAACTAGGGTTAATGGGTTATACGATTTGGACTTTAGGTTTTAGTTTATAGTTTGGTTTTAAACTAATGGGCTCTAGAAACAAGCCTAACAGTAGTTTATAAACTGAACTATTAAGTCTAATAAAAACCAAATGGGCTAAGCTTATATATGGGCTTGGCATTGTTAAAGCCCAGAATCAATTTATCTGATTCTGGTGGGCTTATAACAAGATAAGCCCAAAACCCATTAGGGTAGGATCGATGGTTTTTTTTTTTTTTTGTGAGGATGAGAATTGGTGAAAATAGTTATTTTTGGGTTTGTTTTAAAGTACAGTTGGGCTTTGGAGTAAAGCCCGGTATCAGTTTTGAAACAAAACAAAATAAACTATGAAATTGGCTTAAGTTAAAGCCCAACTGAGCTTTAAAACTTAAGGTACCCAGGCCCTGTACGGTAGGGTTAGGTAGGGTTGGTTTGCCCGTCTGTCGATGGATATGATTTTCAAGTGTACAAAGATGGATCTTTCAGACATTGAATCCTCATAATACCCCTTCCCACTTATCCATGTTAATGCTACTTTTTTCTTCTTTTTTTTTTAATCGGCACCATGTAACTGCTGCTTGCTTCATGGATAATGATTTTGGGTGTTTAGTTTAGTAGTTTTGACTTCTGAGTAATTGGTATCTATGGAATCAGCTACTCTAGGATCCTCTATAGTGATTCAGCGCTAGATGTGTTGATTAAGAAAAATATAACTTTGTTTTCTAGATCTGATCAAAGGGAAGTTGAATGTGGTTTGTGGCATCTCGATCATCGAGTAACCAGAGAAAAAAAGTAAGAAAAACTCTCCTCTGCAACTGAAATCGAATTCCATTTATAGTACTCTCTCCTCTCCTCTTCAATGCTCTCTGACGATAATTGTAGATCCAAACTTAGGGCTATATCCTCTTTTTTTTCTCCAAGTTCAGAAGCCATTCCCTAATCTGCCCTAATTTTTTAGGTTAAAGATCTAACGTTAAATACCTATCGATTTTGCATGTAATTCTGTAAATTCTTATCTAATGTTTGTCAGTATATTCATTAACCTAATTTGATGATATAAACAGACCCAAATATATATGTTTAGGTTACGAAAGGAAGATCTAACCAGTATAAACTTTGTTTATAAAAGATCAAAAGAAATCTTTATTTTCGTGTAGGGTCACTAGGGTCACGGATAGGGTCAACCCTGTTAGGGTTAGGGTTTAGAAAAATGACCCGTTTCATAAACTATTCAGGATTAGGGTTTCATAATATTGACCCGCCCTATCCGTTAACCCGCCTAAGGTCGACCCGCGGATGACCCGTTGCCAAGTCTACTCTAAAGACAACCTGATTAGGGTCTGAAAATTCTATATTCATCATCATTACACTGTAGCTACATGTGGTATAAATAGAATACAATGAGATACAAGGAATGTTCTAGAAGATAATCTAACGGTGGTGAGATAAACAAATGGACGGATAGGGATGACTAGTTGTTGATAAGTCTGACCGTTGGTAGTGGAGTGTAGCTATCTGGTGTTATGCTCTTTGATTCAGTACATCAATTGCTGTAGGCTTGATGTGTAGCCGTGGTGTCAATACTCCCCCTCAAGCTCGAGGGATGGGGAAGAACTCGGAGCTTGCGTTGAAGGAGGAGAAAACGGGCTGAGGAGAGGCCTTTTGTGAATATGTCCGCAATCTGATCGTGAGACGGTATATAGTTAACAACCACCGAGTTGCATTGAAACAATTCCCGCACAAAGTGATAGTCTACCTCAACGTGTTTGGTTCTGGCATGAAAAATAGGGTTAAAAGCAAGTGCTAGGGCACTGATGTTGTCACACCAAATCCTAGGTGCTTTAGACAGGAAGACGTGGAGATCTTTTAAAATGTCACAAATCCAGATCAGTTCAGCAGCAGTGATGGCGAGGGATCGATATTCGGCTTCCGTAGAGGATCGGGCGACTATAGGTTGCTTCTTTGAACACCAGGAGATCGGATTAGGACCGAGGAAGACGCAGAGACCATTGGTGGAGCGACGACCCGTTGGACAACCGGCCCAATCCGCATCGGAGAAGGCATTTAAGTCAAGAGAGCCTTTTTGTAAAAATATGTCGGTATTAGAGATTGGGCCTGGGCTTGGGCCGGTGGAGAAATAAGCATTGTGAAGCTGGGGGTGGGTAATAAAGGGGGATTTGGGCTCGGGGTGAAGGGCTGTAAAAGAAATGGTAGTAAGGGCAAAGTTGGGGCCCAGGCTTGAAGTTGAGAAAGGTCAGGTGAAGGGAAAGAGGTGTTCATCAAAGATGACATGTCTGGACATGTAGAGCCAACCAGATGAGGGATCAAGGCAGTGGTAACCTTTGTGGTCAAGACTGTAGCCAAGGAAGATGCATTGCTTGCTTCAAAAGTCGAGTTTGTGTTTGGCGTAGGGAGTGAGCCAAGGATAACAGGCACAGCCAAAGGTTTTGAGAACACTGTAATTTGGTTAGTGGTTGAACAATTTTTCCCAGGGAGAAAGGTTATTAATTGGGCGAGAGGGAAGCCGATTGATTAAGAAGACAGCCATTTGAAAAATGTTGACCCAATAGCAATGGGGAACTACTGATTGGGAGATTAATGTCCGAGCAAGGTTGAGTATGTGGCGGTGTTTCCGTTCCACAACTCCATTTTGCTCCGGTGTTTTGGGGCAAGCAAACTGTTGCGTGATTCCCGTGGCAGAGAGATAAGTTGTCACTCTGCCATCGATGAATTCTCCCCCTCGATTACAGCGTAAAATTTTGATTCGTGAGGATAATAAGTTTTCAACTGTATTTTTAAATGAACTAAAAACAGAGTAAAAATCCGATTTCTTGTGGAGTGGAAAAATCCAGCAATACCAATCATCTACAAAGCTGACATAGAAACGAAATCCATTGATTGAATTAACAGGGGATGGCCCCCAAAGATCAGTGTGCACAATTTGTAGAGGGGAAGTAGTTCTAATATGTAATTTGTCAAATGGTAATTTTGTACTTCTTCCCAATTGACAATCACAACACACAGACTCACTGGACTTAGACTCACTACACTCTATTTGGTGACGAGCTCGTAGCAACTTGAGCGTGGAAGAGGAAGGGTGACCAAGCCTTCGGTGCCAAGTGATGGACGAGCATGAGTGGCTAACTAAAGCCTTAGGGAAAGCAACTGGACTAGAGCGGAGCTGGCTGGATGCAGCCTTAGGGAGATGCTTCGACTGGGAGGAAAGATGCAAGGGGTAAAGGCCATGCTCAGTGGGACCTTGGAAGAGGATCCTCCCCGACTTGTTGTCCTTCACAAGAAAACCAGTTGGTGAGAATAAGACAGAGCAATCATTATCCGTGACAAATCGATTTACAGAAAGCAGATTATAAGAAATGTGAGGAACATGAAGTATATCTTTAAGTTGAAAAGATGAAGAAGAATTGTAAAAGGTAGAGGAACCAATGTTAGAGATGGTCAGACCTTGGCCGTTACCTACAAGGACCTGATCGAAACCCTGGTAGTCAGAGTGGACGAAGAGATTCGAGAGATCGTTGGTGAGATGAGCAGTGGCACCGGAATCAGCGAGCCAAGTGGTAGTGGTGTCTTCAGTGTGTGGAGAGTGATTACCATTGGTGGCAACCATGGCTCGAAGGCGCTGGGTGGGAATCCACCCCTGAAAAGCATGGTTCATGCGGTTATGGCAGTCAATGGCAGTATGACCGACGCAGTTACAGATTTGACATATGGGACGGTCGGAGGTCCGAGGGGAGCTGCCAGAGCCGGAGCCAGAGCCGGAACCAGAGTTTGAGGAGCTACCGCGGTAGAACACACGAGCCTTGTGTTTGTCCTTAGAGAACCGAGTGGTCGACTGTTGATTCGAGGGAGCCCTGGTGAAGGTGGGAGGACCAGTGGAAGCCGAGAAGGCAGTAGGTGGGGCCTCAACAGTCAAGAGTTAACGCTGGCGAGTAGTAACACTTATCTCCTCAATGAAGATAAGGCTCTGTAGTTCCTCAGCAGTAACAGGTGGGTTACGGACCCTAATGGAGGTGCAGAAAGGGTCGTACTCAGTAGGAAGACCGTTGAGGATGTGGACGACAAGGTCAATGTCGTCAATAGGGTTGCCAGCAGCAGCTAGGGCATCAGCAAGTTGTTTGACAGTGTTAAGGTAGTCGGTCATGGACAATGCACCCTTGGTAAGATTCTGAAGGCGGTTTTTGAGCTGGATAACATAGGCTCGGGAAACGGAGGCAAACCGTGTCCTTGCCAGATGAGGAGGGTCTGATCAAGTTGAACCCACTTAGTGAAATCTGGGTTCGTGGCCTGAGTGTCCTTGCCAGCAGCGTCGGTGACGAGACGCAAAGGACAGGGATAAGACCCATCGACGAAACGGAGCAGATTGTAGCTGCGGAGAATTGGAAGGAAAACAGACTTCCAGAGGATATAGTTCTCTCTAGTGAGCTTGATAGGAACGAGATTAGAGATATTGGAGACATTGAGAGGAGAGTGGGACGCCATGGGGAGAAGGAAAAGGGTAAGAAGAGAGAGGTGGTGCTAAGGATTAGGGTTTTGAAACAAAAAACGAGGATGCCGTTAGGCGGCGGCGTCTGATACCATAAAGACAACCTGATTAGGGTTTGAAAATTCTATATTCCTCATCATTACACTGTAGCTACATATGGTATAAATAGAATACAATGAGATACAAGGAATGTTCTAGACGATAATCTAACGGTGGTGAGATAAACAAATGGACGGATAGGGATGACTAGTTGTTGATAAGTCTGACCGGTGGTAGTGGAGTGTAGCTATCTGGTGTTATGCTCTTTGATTCAGTACATCTATTGCTGTAGGCTTGATGTGTAGCCGTGGTGTCAATATACTCTAGGTTCTCTCTAGAGTACCTCTTCTCTCTCTAAACTGTTTGAACGAAGGATCAAACTAAAATTTCCTCCATGTTCTTGTATGAATCCATAAATAACATATGTTGTTTATTATTTAAAGAGTATAGGTATCATGATTAATGATTTGAATCGCTAAAGTTGTTTAATCGCGTGATTTACGAGAGCATGGTTTTTTTCGATGTATGTTTAGATGTACCTACTGGCATGCTCATTATATTTAACAATATTGTAGATTTGTTTTGTGAAGAGAGGATCTGATGGTGTAATAAGATCTTATGTTACATTGAATGCGATGAAGATTTGATCGTTGTTTTGTATTATCTTGTACTTATGTTTTAAAAGGCTAAGTAGAGACTGAATTGGGTGTAATCAAAAGCTTTGAATATGTTTCATAATCATATAGGTTGGTTTTGTTGGGTTGTAACAAGTATTAATTATTGTATTCGTCGAGAACATGCACTACTTGAAATTTGAAATATCTGCATAACCAGTGTTGACCATGTTATAACTCATGCAATATAACGAATTCTCAAGTGAGACCAGTTTGAAACGTTTACTGACATAATAAGGATGATTTTGATAGAAGCACATAATTTTAAGTTAGTTTTTAATAAATTTCCCAGATTTTTAATTAGGTGAAGGTGTTTGCTGAAATATTAAAGTTTTCTGCCAACAATAGATTTGTCATATTTTCTCTCATACTTAAATTACGAATTTATAGATGGTTTCTCATAAAAGTTGTGTAGCCTGATGTTCTCTATCTAGATATTAAAATTCAGAATTTTCGAAGATAAACACGATTTACTACGATTTTTCCTCTACAAGCTATTTTCTAGACCAACTGTTTTGGGTTGCTGTTGACCGGAATTTGACTAGATATATATTGAACTTTCGTTTGCCTAAAATTCTGATTAAAATTATGTCGAAGTGTATTTTTGAATTACCTTTCAATCAAGAAATTATTCACTGAATTTTGAATTACAATGAGTTCTGAATAATTCCTTAAGTCCAAGGATGTCAAATCTGACTACTATTTCCAACAGTGGTTTTACGTATTCAAAAATTATTTTTAGAGAACTTCAACGGTGGAGGTTATTTTTGGGAGAAAGAAAATTCAGGCTTAAACTAAATTCATTTTGTATTTCTAATGAGTGCTTAATTTAAAAGCCACTACAAAGTTATTTAGGTTTATTTGGGTTCCGGGATTTGGGGTGTTACAATGAGTGCTTAATTTAAAAGCCACTACGAAGTTAAAGTGGAAGGTAAGAGGTTTAAAAGAAACCTTGGTTAGTGCGATGACGTTTAGTGAATGTCTTAGTGACGTGACTCCGTAAGAAAGGTAGATCATGATATTAAATATATCTAATCCTCAGTTATCCTGGTGACGTGTTTTTATCTTAATTGACGTATATATGCCCTAGTGGCATCTCCGCAAGAGAGTTTTATCTGGATCCGTCCAAAAGTGACGGGAGTTGGCGACCATAATAGCCATTGGTAGGCTGTCGCAACTGCCCTGACGAAAAGTGAAAAGATTTAATAATAATATATTATAATAATGTGAGAATATGGATTGCTGCATTGACTTATATACTATTGCATCTTGTTTATCTCTTTATAGTTGAGAATTGTGGTTTTTTTCAAAACATATACCTATTTTTCAAAGGGCTAACACCAATGGTGTTTTTCGAAAGTATTTTTAAACGGGTATATTTGATAGTTCAACCTTAGATGGTTGGTTAGTTTTCAAAATAGAGTGTGTGAGGAATTTCAAGAAGAAGTGGATTTCAAAGAGCATTGTTTGGATGAGTTTTGGGCAAAAAGCTTGTGGTTTTCCAAAAAAGGTGTTAGTCATTGACCTATGTTTTGGTTGTACCTACTGAGCTTTGCTCACCCTACATTTTTACCCCCTCCTCCCCCCACCCGTTATCGGAACATGGAGAAGAACAAGAAGTTTCACTAGAGAACTTGAGAAGAAATAAAAGAACTAGAAGTGCATTCTAAGAAACTTGAGATGGATAAAGAATATTATTAGAACACATGGGTATGTGATTTTTTTTTTGTTTCGTTTGATTTGTTTCCTTTGCTTTATTATGATGACAATGATTTTACTATGATTAATTAGTTGGATTTTAATTGAAGTATTATGTGATGACAAAGATACTTGATTTAGAATGAATAAGTTGAATGGTATGATAGTTTTGTATTCAATGTTTTCAATATCATGCGTGTGCTAAATTGATGTAATGCCTTGTGAAATATTGTGTCTCTGAAGTATAACCCTAAGAGGTTTCACCTCATTCCGAGTTTGGAAGATGATCTTCCGTACACCCAAACTTTGACCATCGTTGCTGAAAAATCCAAAATTTCTACAATGGTCTGAGCTGAACGTAGTTTCTGTGTAAAATCGTAGAGAAATATCTTCGGGTCAAAACATAAAAGTTGCAGGTTTTTCTGTCTTGTTTCTAGAGAATCTGACTCACCTAAATCTGAGTTACAATTAGGGAGTAATGGCATGATCTTTGCCAGTGACACAATAACTCTGACAATAGCTATTCTATATAGTTTTGCTCCTTAACCATTAGGTTTGAAGACTCAAGTGTTTAAACTCAAATAGGGTAATTAGTAGAGAATAAACCCAAAGAATTAAAGGTTTTACATAGTGTTCAACTAAGTATTAGGTAACTCCTTTCACCTCCAGTAATGCTCCGAGGCTTGGGTCGTGGATTTGACTCGAAAAGTGGGTCTGGCCATTGGAATTCGGGGTCGGGGTGTTACACAGAGCAACCAACATGGTTTCACTGTTTATGTTATTGATTGAAACAACACAACTAACAAACAGTAGTTGCAGAGTTTCTGGGTTTGGCAATAGTATTGTGGTGGTGGTAGTGAGGTGGGTGCATTGTTTCTAGGTTTGATTGAAACAACGCAACCATATTGGTTGTACTTTTTATGTTATTGACTGAAACAATGCAACCAACATAGTTGCACTATTTTTGGGTTTGGCAATAGTAGGGTGGTGGTGGTGAGGTAAGGCTATTAATGGATTTTCAAAAATCCAAAATTTGATCCGAATCCGCATTCAAAATTTCAAATATTATCTAAAATTTCAGATTTCGGTTCAAATTCGGATAATTGCATTATCGGATACGAATTAGGTATTTGTGATATTTTATCCGATAATTATCTGAATCCGAAAAAGAATTAAATATATATATTATATTAATTTTAGAACATGGTATATAATATTTTGATGTGCTCAAATATAGTAAAATGAAAGTGTGAAACTTAAATAAAACAAAAATGGTCCAAGATTCCTCCTGTCTCCCATGCCTCTTTTTTTTTTAAAGTGTTTTCTCTTTCTTCCCATCTTATTTCTTGTCTCCCACTTTTCTCCTTCCTCTCATCCATCTGTCTCAAGTTTCTCCTTACTATCTTCAGATTTTTATATCGAAGGAGTTACAAGATGATGGATGCAGCCACCACCGTCACGTCGTCAAAAATTCTCACAGATCCAGATTTTCATTATCGAAGAAGAAAACTCCACCGTTAACACCATTAACAACAAGGATCAAAGAAGAAAATCGCCCACAGACCTCTCCAAGTCCGTCTCCCTTCAATTTTTTTTTGTTATTTTTAGTTGGATTCTTGCTGATTTTGTATGTGAACATGGCCATTGCTCTCTGCTTCTTTTTTTCGTCTCTCTTCTATACAAGAAACAAATTTTTGTGTTTTTTATGCTCTTTTTACCACCATTAAAGTATTATTGGTCGAATAGAATATTATTCGATATCTGATAATATTTTCGGATTTGAATTCCGTCATTAAAATTAGATATCTGTCGGATATCAAATCGGATTCGGATAGTGAAAAAAAAAATTCGGATTCGGATTCGGATATGACCAAATCCGATCCGATAAGCTACCGTTTACACCCCTATGGTGAGGTAGTGGTGGTGGTTTGAAGGTGCGAGAAAAAGAAGAGAAAGAGAGGTGTGTTTGTGTATGTGTGTACGTGTATGTCTTGGAAATAACGCAACCAACATGGTTGCACTGTTTCTTCTATGTTTGGCAATAATAGGGTGGTGGTGGTGGCAGCGATGGTAGTGGCGGTGAGGTGGTGGTTTGAAGGTACTAGAAAAAGAAGAGAAAGAGAGGGGTATGTGTATCCTCAAAACAATGCAACCAACATGGTTGCACTGTTTCTGGATTTGGCAATAGTAGGGTGGTGGTGGTAACATTAAGGTGCTGGTCTGAAGGTGCAAGAAAAAGAAAATAAAGAGAGGTGTGTGTGCGTGTTGGTCTTGGAAACAACGCATCCAACATACAGTTGAACCTTGATAAAATAATACTCGATAGAATAATAATCTCGTTAAATTAATACATTTTGTCGGTCCCAACTTGAGTCTAAAAGTGAAAATATTACTCGATAAATTAAAACCCAGATTAATTAATAGATTTTGCTGGTCTCAACCTTATTAATTTATAGAGGTTTAATTGTAGTTGCACCATTTCTAGAATTGATTGAAATAATGCAACTATGTTTGTTGTACTATTTCTGGGTTTGGCAATAGTATGGTGGTGGTGGTGGCGGCATGGTGGCGGTGAGGTGGTAGTTCAAAGGTGCGAGAAAAAGAAGAGAAAGAGAGGTATATGTGTGTGTCTTGAAAATAATGCAACCAACATGATTGCACTATTTCTGGGTTTGGAAATAATAGGTGGTGGTAGTGGTGGCGACGGCGTGGTGGTGGATGTGGTGGTGGTGGTGGATGTGGTGGTGGTGGTGGTGTCTGTGGTGGCAGTGGTGGCGTGGTGATGGTAGTGGCGATGGTGGTAGCATTGTATGTGGTGGTAGTGATAGAGGCATGATGGTGGTGGTGGCAGTGGAGGTGGTGGAGTGGCGGTTGTAGAAGAAAAAAAGTAAGAAAGTAAAATTTTGAAAATTTTATACAAGATTAAGCACGTTAGATCATATTGATGATAGTGTGCACTCAGACAACATAGGATAATATAGGTTAATCTGTTTGTTGGGTTACTGAACCAATCGAATTAAGATGGGGCAGAAACTGAAACTAAGAGTTTGGTAACTAAACCAGTGACTTAAACAAATTAAGAACTGTTGGATATATATTTAAAAGAATTATTTTGTACAAACAGATCATCAAAACAACATTGAGGTAGTGGTTAAGATTTTGGGTTCCTTCTTTGAGGTCAAGGGTTCAAACCCTCTCCCATATATATACTAATCAAAGACCAGGCCGGGCCTTAGGGCCTTTGGGCCTCTGATTTAAAACAGATTTTTTATTTAGTTTTTATTATAATATTTATTTTCGAAAAATAAAATTATAGCTATTATATAGCTGTTGTGCTACAGTGTTTATGGTCGTTTTTTGACCGTTGGGTGTTGATCTATAAATAGACAACACTTATACTGAAACATATAGAAAAACTTGACAAGTCTTCCTCCTGATAAAAACTCTAGAATTTTTGAAATTGTTCTCGAGCAAGAATTGAAGTGTATTGGTATTCCGATTTCCCACCGTGCAAGGGAAATTGAGACAGAAGGTTTTCTGGGCTGTTTTATCCTGGGGATGACGTGACTAAGAAACTGCTTGCACATTTGGGCAGAGCCGCAAATCGTCCTAAAGAAAGCAACCTAATCCGCGACTCATCCCAGCAAGTTCCTCTTGTTTTCAGTAAAATTTGGTTTTGCGATTACAGGTATTTTATATTTGTTTTGCTCAGTAATGATAAGATTTTATAGATAGAAAAAAAAACGGAGCTAAACTCCTAAGGGGGACCTAGCACTAGTAGAACAGAGAAAGCAAGACCCCAAGTCCTACAAAAAAGCAAAAGAAACTAAGGGATACAGCTAAGAGACAGAAAAATCAACTACATCTGAAGTAAGACTTATCCGGGTTCCCAATTCTAAGGTTAAGAGGACGACCATTGCTGCAGATGATGTGACCTTTCGGAAGGTAGGTTCCCTGCTTGGCCAAAGCATCGACGGCGAAATTCTCTTCGCGATAAGTGTGGCTGAACTTTAAACTCGTGAAGGCAGATTTCATCGATTTCCATTTTCCTTTGACAAACCAAGGGATATTTTCATCCGTGTTACAGATAAAGAATCTGAGCAAACCCAAATATAAAGATGTTTGTTGTTAGCAGACCATTCCATACACAAAATAATAGCTGCCACCTCTGCCCTATAGTTTGTATAGATTCCAAGACCAATGGAGATAGTAGCAATTGTAGAAGAATTATGATCTCTGGCTATGATTCCAGCTCCAGCAGGCCAGGGTTCCCCCTAGCTGCACCATCACAACTGATCCTGATATAATTAAAATTAGAGGAGATCCACCTGCACTCTATAAAAGATTGAACTTTTACTTCTCTTATACCAATGCCCAAGACAGAAAGGATGGTTAAATCCTCCACCGAGTTCTGAATAGTACCTTTAATTCTTATTACACAAGACTTGATAGCATCCAGTACCTCTCAGCCTCTCAAAGGTTGGAACCATATTTTCAAAGAGAAAATTATTTCTTGAAGCTCAAATGTCCACGTTGATATAGCTATTATAAAATCTGTCTTAAGATTGTTGGAAATTTAGGGGTTTGAGTTACTACAATTCGTAGACATTCACAAGTAGAGAAGAAAGAGAGAAGAGAAAGATAAATTGAACAAAGAATAAATTAAAAAAAGCAAAACAAAAGAGCGTAACACACGAGATTTTTCCACATAGACTTAAGCACGGGCTTAAGGCCCATGGACCCAAAATAGGCCCAACAAGGGTTAGAAAGGTGTAAACCTAAGGAGAGAAACCAAAGAATATCAGAAAAATAAGCTTTTTGCCAAAAAATCATCCACAATGGATGAGTTATATACATGGACTGTATATAAGAAGAGAAATGAGTTTAAAAATGTTTTCCAAAATGAGTTTTGCATAGAATCTTGCATAAAAGTTTTTCAAGTGTTTTCAAAACATTTTCTTTTCCAAAATAAAACCAAACGTTTTCGAAAATCTCTTTGAGAGAGAGATTAGGGGTTATCTTATAGAAATGAGCCATAAGGAACCAATTTATAACTTAGAATAACCATAAATAATAATCATTTCTAGTAGTTTCAAAATATAGAAATGCAATAACTTACCTAGAAATGAAATGAACCTAAAAATGAACATTTCAGAGCTAGAAATGTTAGTGGACACTCTAAACCCTAGGATGGAAATTTAAAAATAATAGAATAAACTATTAAGTTAGAATCATTTTGAAACATTTAGAGTTTCATCAGAAATGAAATGAAAAATTAGAAATGAAAAATGAAAATGAAATGAAAGTGGAAATGAAATGAGAGGAGGTAGTTGGATGTAATTAGTAAAACTAGGATAAGGGCTGACCATGTGGTGGGATCCACTTGGCAAAAATGTGGGCACAAGGGGCTGCCTTATGTGCTACCTAATTTCGAGGAATTAAGTTTCCTAAAACTCTAAACTTTCTAATTTAGATAAATACCTAAATTTTAGTAATTTTCTTAAAAATGGATAATTACTAATTTAAAGATAATTGCTAGCATATTTAGATAATAATAAATACTAAACTTTAATAAAAAAGGAATAAATATTGGCCATTAGATTAAAAGTTACTAAATCCTAGCCATAGAAATAGTTTCCAAAACCAAAAACACTTAGGTTTCTTTAATCATCTAAAAGTTGTAGTATTTAAGATTTAATCTTAGCCATCTAAAATAAGTAAAACTTTAATATTATTAGTAGTTTAAAAATTAAAAAGTGTTAAAGATAAATAAAAATAAAAGAGATAAATAAAAAGGAGTTTGAGATAGACTTGGTTTAGGATAGAGGTAGGGTTAGAGTTAAGATAGGTTTAGAACTAGTTAAGGGGGTGGAGGGGGCTGGCTGAATCCTATAAATAGGGAGCCTGGTCATGCTCCTCCTCTCCACACAAAAACCTTCAACTTCAAAAAAAAAAAGAAGAAGAAGAAAAAAAAACCCCCATCCCCTAGCCCTAGCTGATTTCTCTTTCTCTCTCTCGATCGTTTCTCATCTTTTTCAAACCCAAGTTTAAAGAAGAATAAAATCATTCAAGTTTTGAAGAAGCTTAGAGTTCCAGAGTCAAAGGAAGATCAAGACAAAGCCTCGCGGAATTAAGCAAAAAAGGTAGGGAGAACCACCATCCTTAAAACTTCTTTTTCAAAATTTCCCATTTTCTCAATTAGTTTAGTTGCATGTTTTCAAATTTGTTTTTATAAAAATATATGTTGTTTTTCAAAAGGTTTTCTGCATAAAATTGCATTGGGTTTTCGTTGTGTAAACTTGAGTGAAAGTTAATAAGTTATTACAAATTAAAGTGGTAAGATGAGAGGTTTTAAAAGAAACACCCCGGATTGAGAGGTTAGTTGCCTTAGTAACCATTATTAGGATACCCATGTTGGTATTAAAAATAATCCCTAAGTAAGGTGTGTGTTATGCTCCATCAGTGAGGTATAAGATGTACACCATAGAGAGGTTAGATGTATACTCAATAAGAGAGGTTGACATAATGTTATTACATAAAACGTAATTTTGTCAGTTGTGATTTGGGATTGTGGTTTTGTGAAAGTGATGTATTGTTTGGCCTAAGAACCACTGCTTTGAGAGGCAATCTCTATAAGAGAGAAGTTTATATCCGGATCCGTCCAGAGAAATGACGGTGGTTGGTTTCCAGAACAACCCTGACGAAGGAAGTGAAATATTAAAAAAATAATAATATGAGAGTGATTGTCTAGAGTATGCATAGAATAATGCATTACAAGTATTTATTCATAGATTCATATTTTCATATATATATATATATATGTACAGTTGCATCTTGGCATCTTGTTTATTACTTTATAGTTGTTGATTTTTAAAACATAAACCTGTTTTCGATGGCTGACACCAAAATCGTTTTCAAAAGTATTTTTGAACAGTGTATTTAAGAGAGTTCAAACTTAGATAGAAGATAGGTTTTGAAAAAGGAAGAGTGAATTTGACAGTTTTCCAAAGATGGTTTTAAAGAAGCATTGTTTGGATGAGGTTTTTGTGGCAAAAAGGGGCTTGAGGATTTTTCGAAAAAGGTGTCAAGACATCGACCTATGTTTTGGTTGTACCTACTGAGCTTTGCTCATCCTATGTTTTTACTCCCCTACAGGTATGAGAAGAAGGACACGAAGTGTTACTAGAGAACTTGAAAAGAAAGCAAAGAGCTAGAAGTACATACTACTCTGAGAACCGAGACAGATGAAGATGATAGTTTCTAGATCACTGGGAATATGGGATTTTATTTTGTTTACTTTAAATGTTCTGAATTCATCTTGATTTGATTTGATGATTAGATTGTTTAGTACAATGATGAATACTTGAGACATGATTGGTTTTGAATAAAGATAGATAGCATGATAGTTTTGGTTTAAATTGATATGCATGAATGTTTTGATGTTTTCTTTGATGATGCACATATTAAATTATTATCTTGTTTTTAGTAAAATTATTCATTAGACTTTGAAGTTGAACCTTAGAAAATCCCATCATATTCTGAACTTAGGAAGATGACTTTTAGTCTACCTTAAGTTGGACTATGGTTGCTGGAAAATCTAAATTTTCTGCAATTATTTGAGTTGAACATAGTTTCTGTGTAAAACCGTAGAGAATTAGCTTCGGATCAAAACATAAGAGTTTCAGATCTAGATGTCTAGTTTCCAGAGAATTTAACCCCATAGGAATCCGAATTTTGATTAGGGAGAAAGGGTCTGAAATTTGCCACTGGTGCAATAACTTTGACAACAACTTTTTAAATAGTTTAGCCCTTAACCATTAATATTGAAGACCCTAAGTAATTAAACTCAATTAGGGTGATTAATAGTGACTATACCGAGAGAATTAGAGGTTTTACATAGTATTCAACTAGGCATTAGGTAACTCTTTTCATACCCAGCAATGCTCCGAGGCCTGGACCGTGGATTCAACTCGAAGAGTGGGTTGGATCATTGGGAGTTCGAGGTCGGGGTGTTACATCGAGGCAAGGATTGGATCCCCTAGTGAAAGGTCCATATTTTATGTTTGTCGAATTTCGTGTCAAAAATTAAACTCAAGATGATCTCTTGTAATTCTGAGTTAGAGTTTAGTGAGTCTCGGTTCACTTCGGTTGAAAGAGAAGAAATCTACAAAGACTCCGAAGAACTCAACTCACCACTGGAAGACATCCTAGGATGGTAAGTGA